>JAYMSL010000131.1:0-36627 GCA_036897195.1 Plantago coronopus
AGTTTATGTAAACGAGAGGGGGATGTTGGGGGAGTATAGAGGATTTCACCCAAATACGAACAAGCTTGGGGTTGTCTTCTGTAAACGTGTAGTCCGTTGTCCACGGTTTCATTATAAGACGAGCATTATATATCGTATGAACTCCACTCACAAGAACTCTGTCACGATCTTTGGTAGTCATAAATCGGAGAATGAAGTATCCGTCGTCATTGTAATATATCTTCGACATATCAATGGAAGGCCAAAACTTAGTGACAAATGTTTCACTGCAGTTGTATTTAGGTCTTTTACATGCCCATACAAAATTATTGTGCTTTAGTGCCGGTTGGACGTACTCCAATACAATGTTTACCTCTACTTGCCATTGGGCATTGATGGGGGTATGTATCTCATCTCAAGTTCATGGAGTTGGCCGCCGGTTGTTAGCAATTACGGCAATACATAGGAGCTTTGAACTTGTAGGAGCATCTTATGCTTGAGGTTCTGCAATTATGGTCTGGTTTCGGCCAATGTTGGTCGAACCCAAGGATTTCCCAACATGGTCTTGAGTAATCCGCGAGTCTGGTTGGCCCAAAAACTAATCAAGGGGGGGTTCGATGGCAGGAGACATCGACGATCATGGGTTAGAATTATTTGGCTGGACACGACCCCGGAGGAGGTAGTGTGTTTTTCTTGTCATAACCCTTGCGTCATCCCATCTCTAATTGAGTCTATCATGATAATAAACTTTCTCTAAACTTTAATCGAGTATTGCAATAATATAGATGGAAAGGTAAAGGTTGGCACAATGAAAGGCATCAACCAATGACAGAAGATAAAAACTTTTAGTCCAGTGTTACGGTAATATGGAAAGGAAAGGAATGTACGCGTAATATTAAATTGTAAATCAACGGCATGCTAGAAATACATTGACTAATGCAATACATTTTTGTTAAAAAGTTTTTTTCAAAGTTACAAAAATTCCAGTCAAATAAAAGAAGGTAAAAATATAAATATTCTAATCATATTACCGATTTTCTAATTCAAAGTCGGACAATATCAGTAACCGAGACTTTATTTTTGTAATTTTCATTTATTTTGAATCTCAGTCGAACTCATCCCCACCCCTATATAAACGACCGTTCCCAATGGTATTCGAAAAAAAAAATATCAATATTCAATCATTCATAGCAAATATACCTAAGATTTCTTCTTAATTCTTTCTTATGTAAAACTAAATTGGTCACCTTGTCCAATTGATATACAGTCTCAAGTATGGTGATGTCAATGGGCTTTCTTTCTTTCATGTGAAACACACAGAAGCAGCCCAAGAAATCCAAATTGGCGCTTCTCGACGCCAGTCAGCCACTCCTCAACGGCCAAACGACTTCAACGACTCACTCACGGCGCAACCCATAAAACCTAATCGAAGGTTTTCCAATTTCTCGACTGGAAATCAGGTTTCTTTCTCGTTACGCTTTCTGGGATTGGTTTCTCTTCCTTTATCGTCGACTTTATCGCAATTGTCTTTCTTTTCAGTTCGCTCGCAAAATTGAGCCGGGAAAGTAAATTAGCGGGTTGGAATTCTTGATTTTCTTTACGCAAGTTCGGCGGGGAAGGAAAGTCGCCCATTTTGTGTGGTTTGTAGTTGTGTAGGGAGTAGAAAAGATGATTCTTTGCGGATGTTGAATGTTCTTTTTATGTAATGGAGATTGATAGTAAGTACGTATTTGAGATAAGCTCTGATGAGGACATGGGGTTTGCGAACATGAAAAAGGATGATGATGGATTGCCTGTTGACGACGAGGATGATCATGAGTGGTTTAAGGGTGTACTGGGGGAGGTAGATGGGAAGAAGGGTGATGAAGGATTAGAGGTAGAAGGGAAGAAGGGTGATGAAGGATTAGAGGTAGAAGGGAAGAAGGGTGATGATGGATTAGGTGCTGGGATGTTAGCTAAAAAATTGGTCCCGGATAATCTAGAAAAATTGAGTTTGGAGACACCCAAACCGGTGCCGGAAGTTGTTAATATTGACAGTGATTCAGATGATAATGGTGATGATGAAGATGATGATGATTGTGTTATTTTGGATGGCGACCCGGAGAAGCCAATGCTGGTGGGGAGCGGTGAGGTGAATTCTGACGTCGACAATGAGTCTGATGATGTGGAGATTGTTGGCGAAAAAGGGGAGGTAATAATCTAGTTGTACCCTTTATATTAAGTCTTTTAATCTTTTATGTTGCTACTGATTCTATATTGACTGCTATGGTTGGTTTTGTCTATTTTTTTCTTTCAAAATGATTGGTTCGACGGTTCATGCTCGATAAATTTGGTATAGGATATGGATTTGGGTGTTATTCTGACTTTGTTCCAATATTTTCTGTTCTATTCATAATTTGCTTCGGAAGTTATAAAATTTGATGAAAGCATTTTACTAGTTTTCAGTTGAGCTATATCTATAAAGGATTTCAATTCATGAATACTTGTACTTGAGTTCATTAGCAAGCAGTAGTACTTAACTAGTGAACTATTATATCGTTAGTAGGTTAAGGACCAGCCTTTTGAACTTTGTGATTCTGCTTCATATAATAATTCACAGTCTTCATTGTTCTGTTATCCTTCGCGACTAATCTAGTCTGGCATTTTGGACAAGCACAAGCATGCAGTTTTTGGATTTTGTAAGAAGCCCTGTACGCAGCATGTTTATTTTAGCATTCACCATAAGTTTAATTTCCGTGTTTGGTAGTTCTTTCAGATCAAATCATACGAAGTAGTGTTGTGGTCTGTGATAGTTTCTGTAAGTATTTGGTTAGGGACCTAATTCTTCTTATTGATTTTTTTGGTTGATCTTCACCCTTTGAGTGCTATTTTGTTGCGGTTTAAGAATCCTATTGATGAAATTCTTGTGCATCATAGGTTGCATGCCGAGATTTCCCTCATTCACGGCATCTTTGTGCTAAGTTCATATTTGCATCGACCTCCCATGTGGAGCACTGTGGCCAGGTAATCCTCTAAACATGTCCATTTTCTTCCTAGGGCTAATGCAGATCAGTGCTAATGTTCTTATTCTGGTTCTCTTGATTACAGTGTCACTGTTACGTTTGTGATACACTTGCACCATGTGTCTACTGGGGAACTGGTACTTCGAATAGTGATCACTGTCATGCTAGTGATAAAGATGAGTACTGGAGATCACAGCGGAAAAGGAGCAAGAACGGTGATAAACCTGTTCCAATCACCATAAAGACGTTGTTCTCGAGAAAAAACGCAACAGCTCCAGTCTCAGGAGTTCCGCTACCACCGCCCAGCTCTCAAATGCCAAGTCAAAATGTAGTTCCAATCACAATGCAACCTTCTGTGGCATCCAATGTCAGTGAGCCAAATCCCATCGATAGGTTCAGGTTACTGCGTAGATCACAGAGTATGTCACCACGGTTGCGTACTGCATCCAACAGCCACAATTCTTCGATGGATATGAATCAGAGTACGGCAAAGAGAAGTTATCCCTACTTCCCTCCAGAGGCAGAATTTGATAGGAACGGGTTTGCTGGATCTTCATCAAATACCATGAATGGCTACGAAAATAGCTTGAGTCAGTGTCAATCATCGCATGGTTCTTTAAAGAGATGCCGTACATTACCAACTTCTGTGTTAAACGGAACTTATGGTCTTGATCAACATAATACTGTTGGTAGTACATACATACAGCCTCAGATGTCCTCTGATTCAAGCACGACCTACACAGTTAGATCTTCCCAGCCTCAGATACGCTCTGGTCCAATCTCAAGCCACCCTGGTAGACCTTTTCAGCCTCAAAGTCGCCCTGGTTCAGTCTCAAGCTGTGCGATTAGACCGAACCCTCAAATATTCCCTGGTCCAGTCATGAGCACCCAGATTAGAAACAACCATCAAAATTTCCCTGGTTCATTATCAAGCACCCAGATTAGATCTTCTCAGCCTCAAATGCGCCCTGGTTTAGTCCCAAGTGGCATGATTAGACCTTCTCAGCCTCAAAAGTGCCCTGGTTCAGTTCCAAGCGGCATGATTAGACCTCCTCAGCCTCAAAGGCGCTCTGGTTCATTCTCATGCGGCATGGTTAGACCTTCTCAGCCTCAAATGTGCCCTGGTTCAGTCCCAAGCAGCATGACTAGACCTTCTCAGCCTCAAATGTGCCCTGGTTCAGTCCCAAGCGGCATGACTAGACCTTCTCAGCCTCAAATACACCCTGGTCCAATATCAAGCTCCTCAATTGCTTCTCAACCATATCTAAGCAGCCACTTTGTTAAAGCAGCTACTGCTCAATCGCGGGTGGCATCTCAGTCAAATGTTGCAGGTTCCGTAAATGTGATTCACTCTCAGACAGGTTCAGCTTCCCAGGCCAATTCTGCTTTACCATCTCAGGCCTTTGCTCCAACCCTACCCAACTCGAGCATTGCACCAACCCTGCCTAACTCGAGCATTGCTGCACCAATTCTGCCCAACTCGAGCAGTACCTCTGGTAGTCAGGCACATCCAAAATCCACTACATCCTCTTATCTGTATAATTCCTCTGGGGTTCAATCTTCCAGTAATTATTCTAGCTTATCCATTGATGGCCAAAGTGCTACTCAGCAAGGGAGTGAAATGCATCTAGTTACAAATCCGGTATATATGGACGCAGAACTGGAAGCTTTTCTCAACCAATATGGTCCGACTCCAAATGCTTCTCCAGCCACCCCACTACCTCAAAGTGCAGCGCCAGCCAATTGCAGACCGTCTTCAAGTGTGCAGAAAGATGATCATGTTCAGAATGGAGCATCAGCAGATAAGTTTCTCGAGAGAAGTATTTTGTCACCGAATTCTTCCTCTTCCTTAAGTTTCACTGACTGCTTGGAGTTAGAGAAATCAATTCATGAGACAGAGTCCTTAGCAGATATTTTCACTGCATCCCCTGTATGGGACGAATTCCCTCATTGAATATTGTTGATGGAGCTAGCCTCTTAGATAGTTTACTTTTACAGAAGGTGGAAAACTTGGGGCTGATGCCAATTTTTTCATTGCATGTTGTTGATTGAGCTAGCCTCTTAGATAATTGATTTTCGTAGAAGATGGAAACTTGGGAATGAGGATAGTGTTCTGTGCTTTTTTTTCTGTTGATAAACTAGAATCTTAGCTGTGTATACCAGATGACTTGACCTTAATGCGAAATGATCCTTTCTCTGGCAAAATGCCTTTTATGAGAGCTGTTCTTGTGTAAAAGGAATTGAGATTCATATCCCCTGCTAATGTTATGAAACTGGCTGGATTTCTTTAGTAGCAGGACCTGTTTATCATCATACTGCCAGCAAACTTTTACATTATCATTGCAATGTTATACTGCTTAGGGTGCTGGAAGTGATTGTACTTGGTACACTCAGCTGAAAGTGATCTGGATGATCTTATGTTTTGGTTTATGCTGGATGATCTCATTGCATTATCTGTTTCTCATTGCTGTATTGACTTATCAAATGTGTGTAAAGGTTCGAAAGTCGAAACCTCTGGTGTAGGAGAAGTGTGAAATCTTCCCATATATGAAACTGAAGCAGTCTAGTAATGCAATGAGATCATGAAATGTGTTTGGTTATTTTGTGCAACCACATCCTATGTTCATTTGTATAGTTTATTAATAAAAGTTTTTTGCCTTTTTATATATTTTTTCAACTTAAAAAACCTAGAAACGATCTCTTTTAAGAGATGAAGGAACATTATTACAAATATAATTAAGAATATCAATTGTCTGATTCAAAACATCGGTGATTTAAGGAAAATTTCGAACTAAAACTATTGAAGTCGCTTTTCACCGTAAACCCGCAAGATGGACGAACTAGGAAAATTCTGTACTAAAACCATTAAAGTCGCTTTTCACTGTAAAACCGCAAGATGGATGAACTCTTAGATGATATTAATGAAAAACAATTTCTTTCCACAATTTTAACTTTTTGTTATAGTTCAATTTGGTATACAGCATTCATTCTCTTCGTGTTTTCATTGTTTTTAATCCTTAATAACACAAATATTCACCGTTTCAATATTATACACTTAAAATAAAATTTAAAAGGGTGGAAAAGAAATTATATAAAATTATGTCGGTGTAAAAAATAATTTTATTAGGAGCAAATTAGAATATTCAAAAGAGTATAGTAGAAAAAAAAGTTTGTGAGGTTGTTGCCCCACTACGTACCTTGCACGTAAAACATATGACTACACTGGTTTTGACAGGAAACCGATTATAAGAAAAAAGCTTTAAGGTGTGATGGCGCTATTCGAAAAGCAACTAGAGGGTGGAAATATACCCTCAAGATACACCGAGGTTCAAGAATTTTAAGAGCGTGCAAAAGAATAGAAGATGGTACGAGAAGAAGTAATTTTCCTTGAGCACGAACTCTCAATTTATAATGGAAATTGTGTTGGTTGACATATCAGTTCCAAACAAAGTTTGCATACTTTCTTGTTTTCGAACTGTCATCTATCAAACGAAAATCATACCGTCACACCTACTCGATTTTTTGGAAAATTCATTATCAAATTTCAAAAGAACTACTAATTATAAAAATACTTCTTCATAAAATGTATTACTTTGGACTGGAAGTCGAGCCCCCAAGTGCCTTACCATAAAGAAGTTGTATATACCTTGCAATCTTTTCACTTACAGTCCATGTGTGATCTTTCTTTACTTCTATCATATACACAAATAAATAAAAATTCGCATTTGAGACGCAAGTCACGTAAACTCAAATATCTCAAGTTTTAGTGTTCGATTGTTTTGGATAAACACATTACGTCCCAAGTAACTCAAATATTTCAAATTGATTATTTTGTGCAAACACACATGTGAGTCCCATGTCATTTGTGCTCAAATATTCCAAATGTTGGTGCTTAATTATTTTGTGCAAATAGCCAAATAGACTATGACACAAGTCACCTGAACTCAAATACCACAGCATTGGTGCTTGATTATTTTGTGTAAACACATTGAGTGATAAGTCATTTGAACTCAAATATTTCAAGTATCGATCCTTAATTATTTTGTGTGATCAGATTTAGTGAGAAGTCACTTGAACTCAAATGTCTTAAGTGTTGGTCCTTAATTATTTTGTGGAAACACATTGTATTACAAGTCACCGGAACTCAAATATCTCAAGTGTTGGTCCTTGATAATTTTGTGTAAACCTATTACGTAAAAAATTATCAAGGACCAACACTTGAAATATTTGACGCAATGTGCTGAACAAGACAATCAAGGATAAACACATTGCATTACAAGTCACCGAAACTCAAATATCTCAAGTGTTGGTTCTTGATAATTTTGTGCAAACTGCTTGCGTAACAAGTCACCAAAACACTATTACTTGAAGTGTTGGTCCTCGATTATTTTGTGCAAACACCTTGTGTCACAAGTCATTGAAACACAAATATCTCAAAGTGTTGGTCCTTGATTATTTTGTGCAAACACATTGCATTTCGAGTCACTTGAACTCAAAAATCTCAAGTGTTGGTCCTTAATTATTTTGTGTAGACACATTGAAATTTCAAGCCTGAACTCAAATATCTCAGTTGTTGGTTCTCGATTATTTTGTGCATAACTCATTGCGTCACAAGTCACTTGAACTCAAATATCTCTATTTCGTTGTACCGACTTCTTACTCAACTCAAGTACGATTCACCTTAGTTAATTATTTTGTGCAACCACGTTAAGTCACAAGTCATTTGAACAAAAATGTCTCTAATGTCAGTACTCGACTCTAATCCTGCTCTCATCCCAAGTGTAATTAAACTAGTTAAATGCAATCAAAATCGTGTTAAATAATGTCATACCCAACTCGAATCGTTTAACCTGTTACATACTATGAAAACGGTTTCTTTTTATACAATAGAAATTTATACTTAAAAATAAGTCGAGTTAGTGTCAATTTTATTCAGATGCGTAAATTCAGTTGAGTGATTTTTAGACGAACCGGAGGCGGGAGTCGGAGAGAGCCTACATCATAGTCTTGTGACTTGTCCTAGTCTTGGCTATCCAAACTAGCTTGGGGAACTCCACACGTTTTTTTTATAGCCAGGCTATAAAAAACACTTGTTTTTCATCTTCTTCTTCTTCGACTAGCTCACTCTGGTTTTCTCTCGATATTCATCTGATCAGCAAATCATGGCTACTCAAGGTCAAGTTATTACTTGCAAAGGTAATTAATCATTCATCTGCATTCGTCGTGATCGATTTCATTTCCGATTAGGTGCTTAAACCCTAGACTGATCTCATTTTCCTATTTCCTGTTGTTTTGTCAATTTGTAGCTGCGGTGGCCTGGGAACCCAATAAGCCTCTCGTAATCGAGGAGGTGCAGGTGGCGCCGCCACAGGCCGGTGAAGTCAGGATTCAGATACTCTACACTGCACTCTGCCACACCGACGCCTATACCTGGAGTGGCAAGGTAAATTATTTATTTCTCTCGAAATGTATTGTGCGTTGCCGGTGGAGGATGAATCAGAAATCACAGTGCTAATATTTTGTTGTTTTGGATCTGGCTTTGATGAGTTTTGGCTCATTGATTGATTGAAATGTGAGATATGCTCATCTTTTGGGATTAGAAAAGTCGAGTGAAGTCGATGAGGTCTGTTATGATGCATAGTTCTATCTTCTATATATGCGCCATTGAGCTGTTTACCGGAGTTTGCTTAGGAAATAATTTAATCAGCTGAATGATTACATAACTGGTGCCAGATGTTCTGTGGCACTGGCTTTTCTTCAAAAATGATTATGAGCGGGTCTACAGTGTACTTGTTAAATAGGAAGTGTATGTAGGAACTCATGTATGTATTTCCTATCGGAGTTTTGTGCCAATACCTTCCTGAACTTCGTGTTTGCAATATATACTTATGTTCTACTACTTCAAAAGAAATCCTATAGTAATTCATGAAATGCTGTTTTATCAGCCCTTATGATTCTTTTTTGCAATGCTTCGTTTACACCTATATTTGCCATCTCTCATTGAACCCAGTACTCTTTGTTGGTGGTGTTGGCTGCAGTTTACTCTCAATTTTCTGTGTCCAATGAAGAGTAACATATAGTTCTTTGACGTCCAAGTGTATTTTTTATGCTAATGTGCTGTTTCTGTTGTGTAGGATCCTGAAGGTCTATTCCCTTGTATTCTAGGTCATGAGGCAGCAGGGTTAGTAATCTGTAAACATGCCAAGAGATGCATAATGTTCACTATTAGACTCTGATTTCTATGAGGGTGGAGAATAATGTTCTTCCAATTGCAGAATTGTTGAAAGTGTTGGAGAAGGAGTGACTGAGGTTCAGCCAGGAGACCATGTCATCCCATGTTACCAGGCTGAGTGTAAGGAATGTAAGTTTTGCAAATCTGGAAAGACCAACCTCTGTGGAAAAGTGAGGTCAGCCACTGGAGTTGGAGTTATGCTGAGTGATCGCCAGAGCCGATTTTCAGTCAATGGCAAACCAATCTATCACTTCATGGGGACATCCACATTTAGTCAGTACACTGTCGTGCATGATGTTAGTGTTGCAAAGATTGATCCCGTAGCACCCCTGGACAAAGTGTGTCTTCTTGGGTGTGGTGTTCCAACAGGCAAGCAACTTTAGCTTTGCGTCATGCACATAGTTTTTATGTTACAAGCATTTTGTTTATTCACAGTCATCAAAATATCTTGGTTCTATGGTGGTTTCTTCATTTTCAGAAGCTTTCCTCTAATAAGCAAATGATCAACCTCAATTCAATCTCTACAGGACTTGGAGCTGTTTGGAATACAGCAAAAGTGGAACCAGGTTCTAATGTTGCTATTTTTGGTCTCGGCACTGTTGGACTTGCGGTAAGTAGTCCTTAGGATGATGGTTCCAATGTGTTATTAAGAAATGAGTGACTAAAGCTTTTCATTCAGGTGGCGGAGGGTGCAAAAACTGCCGGTGCTACAAGAATAATTGGAATAGACATTGATAGCAATAAGTTTGAAATAGGTATGCTCCAGATCACTATTAAATTTGTGTTTGTATTCAATACTTGTACAGCTGGACCACTGTGCTCTAATTTGGTCCATCAGTTCCTGTATGGTTTAAGAGGTTATCTCTAGTGATATTTCTAGAGAACATATTGGTTTTTGTGTGTGTGAGAGGGAGTGGGGTTGGTTCTTTAATGTTTTAATATTCACACTGTAGATTGCTTTGTTGTATAAATATTTTGTATAATAACTGTTTCTTGTCCTGATGGAATTGTCATGCACAGCCAAGAACTTTGGCGTAAATGAATTCATCAACCCAAAAGATCACGAGAAACCAATTCAGGAAGTCATTGTGGATCAAACAGATGGGGGTGTTGATTATAGTTTTGAGTGCATTGGAAATGTGTCCGTGATGAGGGCTGCCTTGGAATGCTGCCACAAGGTATTATAATCTCTTTTTCCACACAAATCACTCTTCAGTGTAGAAGTGCAGATAATTGATACTATCCTTCCAAATTTTAAACACAGGGTTGGGGAACATCAGTCATTGTTGGTGTCGCAGCCTCTGGTCAAGAGATCTCAACTCGTCCATTCCAGCTGGTTACGGGCCGTGTATGGAAAGGTACAGCATTTGGAGGTTTCAAGAGCCGCTCGCAGGTTCCTTGGCTCGTGGAGAAGTATCTGAAAAGAGTAAGTCCAATGTGCCTTTTTTTCCTTTTATTTCAGAGTACCACTATTATACATGTGTCAGTGTCACAAAATTTATGCTAAATTACTAACGCAATAGATTAACATAATCAATAAGCCACAGATATAACCAACTTCCTCGTTTTGATGCTTCTTGGTCCATTCCCGGTTCAAACTAATCTACTCGTTCATTGTACAGGAAATCAAGGTTGACGAGTACATCACACACAATCTGACTCTTGCAGACATAAACAAAGCATTTGACTTGATGCATGAAGGAGGTTGCCTCCGCGTTGTGCTCGACACCCAAGTGTAATGTTTTCAATTTGTGTTGTTGGCTCCTAGAACAAGTGGTTTAAATGTTTTTCAATGCAACAAGAGGACCCTGTTGTTGAACATGATCAGCTCATAATGTCTCTGATGGATTGGGAAAGTTGAAACTTCCTTTGGTCTGTTTTTTTATCATTTGATCTTTAGTAGGTTACATTTTCTTAATGGTGGTGACTGAACTCCGTAACGATGATGTTCATTTTCATTATCTGAAGCCGTTCTGTAACTCGGTGAAAATAAGTATAGTACTTTGATCAGCCAACGAAAAGTAAATGGTTTATAAGAAAGCACGATCAGGTTGAACTTGGCAAACAAAAAATTGGCAAGAAAAATTATTAATCTTCTGAATTTGTAACATGGTGAATTGGTGATGTTGGAGATCCGTCTGCTGATAATTGGCATGTTCAGTAGTTCAGGTGGATATCGGGGTTGAGGATCGCTTACTTTCACTTTCATGTATAATGTACAAACACTGATTGCACGATATAGCAAGCAAAACGAAGTATCTGTCTGCGACTGTGACTGCATATCTACCCGTAACATAAACAACGGCTAGCGAATATGAACTCCATTGTGAAAAATTGGGTTTAGGCTCAAACATTAATTGATGATGCCCAAATGATCTAGCTAGATGATAGCCTGTTCCTAGTACCATCTCATCACTTGAGACCATGAGAGTTATGGAGTATTACTACAGCAGCCTGCAAAAGAAGATGCAGTAGCAGTACCCCTGTAATAGAATCCAGTCTAGTCTACTTTGATATATACGAGTTAGAACTACTACGTACATAGACGAATTTAAGGAGTAGCAATCTCATATTTGCTTTGAAATGACTACAACGTAACAGGCTGGATCGTTTGTGGATTGGGTGCGCATCCATTTCAAACAGTTTAAAAAGATAGATAATGCTATTCATACCAACAAGGTATTGAATACGATAAAGAAGAACACAAGAAATAAGCACAAGTTTCCTAAATTTTGCAACACAGAGCATCTCATCTTACTATCTCGAACGCAATTCAAGAAACTGAAAAGGCAGAAGCCAATTGCATTACTTCTATGTATATCAAGTTTAAATTACAAACTCCACGTTTTGTAGTATCTTCTTGAACTGTTCCACCTTCTTTCTACAAGAGAATCTTGATAAAATGCAACTCAGCCAGAGAAAGAGGTGAAATAGAAAAGATGGGATAAGAGGAACCTATAATATCACCAGCACAGGATATGTATCATCCCTTTGTAGTTTGTACATACAAACAGATTAAACAGATCGATGTTGCTCCAAAGGGTCCAGGTCCTGCTAAACAAGTTGGCAAATGGATTAGCCTTTCATTCGACTAACAGCAGAATGAGACCATTTATGCGTTATGCGTACACTACATCTAAGACACTTTCAAACACAAATAACTAGCCAAGTACCTGTTGGGTGGTGAGCTGAGCACTGGACAAAGCCTTTAGTTGGCTACCGTGCATATTGCTGAGTAGCTGGACTACAGTATTCAGCTGAGGGACACTGCAAATAAATTGGCTATTGAGTTCCATAAACTGGCAAAGGTTCGAGTTAAAGTATATAAAAACATTTAGTTTCCTAGAAGAACCATTTTCCCATTATATTCTTTATATCATATTGACGGACGAGTTACTCACACACTATGAAGCACGAATACGAACACATTCGCATACGAAAAATGTCAAAATTCAAAATATCAAATACAAATACGTAAAAAATACGTTTAACTAATTACTTATATTTATACTTTTGATGTTACGAGGTAGATAACTTATGTTTTTGTATCAAATATTTCAATTACTGATATTTCCGATCAAGAAAATCCTCTTCCAAGATTCAAGTCTATCGAAAAGTGGTTCACAATAGGAGCAACATATATTTATAACTACATTGTTACGCCAATATATATGTCTACCGCGCCCATATTTCTTTAAATGCTTCCAAATGCCAATAATATTGGAGTTATGAAACAAGAATGCACGTGACCTTTGGAGACCACTTTCGACATGTGCATCCAGTGATGAAACTACTTGAGGCATCTGCTCCAAAACCTGTATGAAACGAGTGAATTCATACAAATTATAAATTCTCCCAAAAGATATCTCAATTTTACTAAAAGATACATCAGAATGCAATTACCAACTGCGTGTTCTTTATTGTAGTAGTTTTTGACAGGAGGCTTTTCGGAAGTTTCATCAACTGAGCCTGCGGATATTTAACAAAAAAAATTATTGCAGATAACGTGCATCTATTGCTAGTATGCAGATAAAACTCAACAAAGCTACAAACTAGAAATTGAGAAAACCAACAATAATATCCAATTGGAAGATTCAAACAAGAAAATTAATATTAGAAGCATCATCAATCACAAATACAAGTAATATAACAATGATGCCAAGCAACAAACATGAAATTCAGACAATCCAAGACTCTCTATTATCCTGCTTCGACTCATTCAGACTTCAAAGACACCGCTTAAGCACTATACATCAAATGAGACAACTGCAACCACCTATAAACAGAAAGAGCTCAATAGAAAACCGATTCAGACTTCTGATTCATGCAGTGGTAACTATCGGCCTGTTTGGCCAAGAGTTTGGCAACTCAATTAGCATTTAGCTAATCGCTAATTGAGTTTTGTTGTGTTTGGCCAGCCGTTTGTAACTCAACTAGTGTCACAATCCCACATACCCCTATTTATTCCTTTCACAATCTTACACATATCTTACACACTCTTACACATACCCCACATACCCACCACTTTTATCTCTTAACCACATACCCCACTTATTACACCTTTCTTACACTTCTCTTACACATATCTTACATCCATATAATATTCCCCCCTAAAACCTACACTCTCTCTCCCAAAATACTCAACTATCTTTTAATTACTATTCACTATTCCTCAACTAGCTAACTCTTAAAACTCAATTAGCTAAATCTTGGCCAAACAGGCCGTATATATCTATTTTAGACACCGAAAAATCCCAAAAGGCCTTGCAAGCTGAACCCAGGCCACATAGAGTGTCCAGAAGCAGGTTCCTATGCAAACACCTGAAACTCCCATGATTCTTTGGTTCCACAGGATGATTTCTCATAATTTTGCAACCATGAGGGACAGAAGTGAACGGATACAGAACGACCAAAATCTTTGTTTGCTTACAAAAATAAAATTCCTCCAAATCCAGACAACAGTAGAATGTGGCATCAATATCAGCAAATACTTAGATTTTTTTATATTATGAATACATGCAATATATACATTTATCATCATCAATTGGTTCACAAATAACCAAACTAAGAATCGACAAAAACAGTGAACGATACAACATAAGTATTCTATGGGAAGATTAATAAAAAGTAAGAGAAGTACTAGTGGAAGCATCACTTGTCTTCCCTACTAGCCTTCCTTTACCTGCTGGTAATCTATACTTCAAAAGCTCAAATACACCATAACAGTCATTTATTCAAGTTCACACTCAGTAATTGCACTTCAGACAAATTGCAAAATAATCTGAGACTCTCTTGAAACTCTCTTGATTCACAGCTCCAAAAGAGTAAACTGCACTGGGTTCAATATTTCTCACAGTTCGCAACAAAAACGAAGTGAAACGAAAGGATAGGACCAATTTCTTCATCTATTCCCACCAAATCCAAGAACTAGTAGGCACTAAAGACTAAAGAGGGCTTATGCAACTTATTTAGAATGGGGCAATTACTGACATTCCCCTCTACTCAGTAGAATCTCTCTCGAATAACCTAAAACACAACCTCCCATCAATTTAATTAGTAACATAAAAGCTGCAAATTGCTCATCAACTAACTAATCATACTGAAAAATTAAGCAATTCAGCTCACTGCAAATTTATCGTACTCAACAAACTAAGATCACCTGTAGCTCATCTCATTAACGATCAATTGGAGGTATACGGAAAAAGGGGAAACATATACAAGCTAATAATAGAGAAACTAACGTGTGATGGAGAAGATTGAAGCATAAGGTGGAGAAGATTTGATGTAGATTGCACCGACTGTGATATCTGTTCCGCTACCGCTGTCTTCGCCGATCCTTCTCTGCTGCCACCAGCCGTCGCCATCTCCGATTTGATGAATAAACTATGCGAATATGGAATCTATAAACGAAAAAGAAAAAGAAACCGAAAAGGAAAAGGAAAAGGAAAAAGGGATAAAACTGTAATTTAGGCCTCACATGCCCAAAATGGTATAGGAAATTTCACAACCCAGAACCAAGATGCCACCTTTTTTCTGCATGCAAACTGTAGACCACTACCAAACCCCAATCTGAATCTTCATTCATTAGAGGGGAAGATAAAGCTCTAAGCTTTGGAAGGAACCAGGTAAAATCATGAAACTCTCTAGGCTTTAAAAAGAAAAAGATTGATCTTTCTACTAATTTCTGTTCGCTCATGTAACTTAATTTTGCTGTTTCCATTTTTCTGCAGAAGAAGAGAACAAGCATACCATTTGCTTCAGTTTCTTGGCAGGTTTATGTTTATGTTTGCTTCAATGTTCAATGTTTGACTGGATTTATGTAGTATGTACTATGTAGTGTAAAGCATCAGACCACAGATCCAGGGGCGGATTTATGACTGGAGTATATAGATCTGATTTGTTTCATGTCATGTCATCTCTCTGATTTGAAGTTTGAACCCACTCATGAGATTTCAGACATTTTTTTCTAGCTGAATTTGTTACTTACTAACTTCTAATGAACTTAAGTAAGTTAAGAATTATGATGTCATGCTGAACTGCTGATTCTGGATGAAGGTTGCACTGAATGGATACGGATATGGACTTCTTCAAGATGATTACAGACAGAGTCGCAGACGAAGGGATACTGGTAAGTTTTTCGCTGTTGTATGGTTTTCTCAGCGATCTGCATTAGATTAAGTTTCACAACTGAGTCCACAATCATCATGTTCTTGTTGCTTAGTTAACAACTTTTATAGATAACCTCATGGTAGCAACTCCAAGTGAAATAGTACTGTGTTGGTGTTTGATTTGCCTTTGTACTAGCTCGAGTTCTTAGCTGATGTAAAGCTTTTTGGTAATTTATTTTTCTTTAGAAATTGCCTCCAGGAAGTAGCCAGCGGATGCGAGATCTACCTGAGAACATCGTTCTTAGAGATTGTTATAAGAATGTGTGGCCAGTCAAGATCTCCAAAAAAGAAGCTGACTGGTGCTTTGATGGAGGGTGGATGCAGTTATACAACGACAAAGCTCTTCAGGTACTCGACTGTGTACAATTTGAGTACAGGGGTGGTAACATATTTGACATCCGGATTATTGGATCCGATGGATGTGACAAGGAGGATGTTGGAGGTCTTGAGTTTGTAGTTGAGGAGTTTGAAGAGGTAGACTTGGAAGACCAAGAAGCCGAACATGTTCAGAGGGATCAAGCAGAAGAGGGGCTGCAAAGATTTGAAGACCAAGGAGTGCAAGATGTTGATGGAAGCTCAGAGGAAGAGACCAGTGTCGAATGTAGTTCTGAAACTGATGGTCATCATAAAGTTAACCATGTTCAAGATACTGATGC
Organism: Plantago coronopus; assembly: GCA_036897195.1. Taxonomy (NCBI): domain Eukaryota; kingdom Viridiplantae; phylum Streptophyta; class Magnoliopsida; order Lamiales; family Plantaginaceae; genus Plantago; species Plantago coronopus. The sequence continues at coordinate 16,538 of JAYMSL010000131.1, forward strand.
TAGTGGTGCATCTGGAAGCCGTTTGAACGTGACTAGATGTAACCTCTCTTCATTTGAGTTTCTTATACACAAATGTTTACGCATACTCTACTTTGTACACATTCGTTAGTTAATGGTTTATGGCTTCAGTTGGTATAGGGACTATTCCGCGTACAAGAAATTACAAGAAGACAAAGAATCCCGATTGTTATGCTGATGATATCTTCACCTTGGGATTGTTGCCTCGCCCCACGAATCCATATTTCGTGTCAAGATATAGAGCACGGACAAAGCCACATCTTCTGGTATGGGAACTTTTGTACAACAACATTGCCCTGCAGTAGCTTGTTCATATTACACAGTATCTGAAAATATCATTTGCACTTTAGTTATACATATTTAACTTCTAAATGCTAATGACCTCACAATTTAAGGTCCTACTCGATTTTCTATACTCATCAGTTAAATATTGCAGCACATACCCCATCAAGTGATCAGAGATCACAACCTAAACATTCCTGCAACGTTTTGCATGATTGACGAAAAGGGTGAAAGATGGAGCTCGAGGATTAGACAATGGCATGATGGCCGAGTGACTTGTAGTGAAGGATGGACCGATCTGTGCAAAGCCAACGGCATCGAGGTAAATACCGTGTGCATCTTTGAGTTTGTCCAAGGAAAAGACCAGGACTTCTGCATTAAAGTGCAACAACTCAGAAAGTGAAGTGTTGCTTGTAACTATATAGTATGATCTGATTTATTAGTCCTTGCTAGATTTTTCAGATGGATAGTATGATTCGTCCTGCTTTAATATTTAGCTGTGTGTTAGTCTAAGGTCTAAACTCCTAAGGATATTAGTATGATTTGTGTGAGGAAACTAACATTCGGTATTCGTGATGGTCTAACGATCTGTTCACTCTCGTTGAATTTCGACATCATTTCTGTTTTATTTAGCTGTTATTTATGGATTCTTGTTCTGTTTTCAGAATTCAAGAAATGTATTGTATTAACTCAAGGACATGTGCAGAACCTGCAGCAAAAGCCAGAAACAAATGTTCATCTCTCAATCCAATTTTAAAATGTGTCACTTGTTCATGACCATATGCTAAGTGAAACTAGAAAAGCATCAAGCCATGAAACTTATACAATATCACAGATGTTCAGTGAAGAAACGAATCGACACCAGACGAAGAAACTTACATAAATGTCACCTTAAACACACTTTAGTCTTTCTATATCAAGGACCTTGGTTGCAAATCATCTATTCGTGTTGCTAGATACTCCGGGTTATAAAGGTTTTCAATTTGTGTGGGTTTAGTCTCATACATTAGCTGATGATGCCCAAATGATCTAGCTAGAAGATAGTCTGTTCCTAGTACTACCATCACATCACTTGAGACCATGGAAGTTATGGGGTATTACTACAGCAGTGAGCAGCCTGCAAAGGAAGATGCAGGAGTATACCCTGTAATAAAATCCAGTCTAGTCTACTTCGATATGATAGATACGAGTTAGAACTACTACGTACATAGACGATCTTAAAGAGTAGCAATATCATACAGACTCAATAGCTATATGAGTCCATCCAACAGAGGCCTAGTTTGAAAATGTTCGAATTTGGATGCCAAGTTGTTGATATCTCCGTCCAATTCTACAATGACCAGATCTTCTCCTGTCACGCTACTCTCCATCTCCTTGACTTGCATCTGGATTTCCTTCAATTTAATTTGAAGTTCTCTGAGTTGTTCTTCCTTTACCTCCCTCTCTTTCACATGCTTGTTCTTTTGCGCCTGGAGAAATTCCGCCTCATTCTTTGATAAGATAGCCTCTTTAATTTCATCAAGCCTGTTGAGCAGCCACTTCATTTTGATGTTCAGTTTCTCAGCATCTCCAGCAACCTTGTAGTAAAGCTCTAACGAATTCATATCGATTTCATCCAGCTTCTTGTTCTGCAATTCATTTAGCAGTCCCCAGATTCCAAACATAGTCACCTTTCTCATGTGATCCGTCTCCAAAGTGCAGTCCTTGTCGATTGGTCCATGCTTTGCCCTTATGGAGTCGATAGTGCGATCGAATTCTGAGAGGGCAAAACAGGTGAAAGTCTAAGAAATTTTACATATAGTTCCCTCATCATGTATCAGCTCTAACATAGGCAAGTAAAAACCACCACTTTCAAGTAGCAAATTTTCACTTCAAATCAACCAAAAAACGAAAAAAAACGCAGGACAATATCATTACCGGTTTTTACATGGCAAAAGCCAACCTTGACTCAACCAGACAAACGATTTTTTTTTTAAACGGCAAAAATATTCATTAATTATAAAATAGCATAAGAAATGCTCCGGAACAGGAAGAAAAACACAAAAACAGACCTAACCGGCACAAAAACCAGATTGTAGTAGTATCATTGAATGTGTTCTACAACCAAACAACATGCAAAATGTCTTTCTAGCAAGACATCAGTTTTAATGGTCAAGAATCACACATTGGTAGCCATTCTCTACTATAAAAAGGCAAAATGCTCCATCAGAATACAGCAACCAATAAGTAGGGTTCAAGTTCCTCATTTTGCCGCTTCTAAAAATTCTTATATTCAGAAGCAAACAGAGAAACAAATTTAAAATCAAATAAATAAACACATTTAAAGGTAAAAAAAAAAACGAATGAAGCATGGAGTTACTCGTTACCAGTTTGCCAGGCATCCTGGGACTGATTCTTGGTGTTAAGACTCGAAACCGAGCTGGATCTTGGAGAGGGAAACTCAATGAAGCGTCTCTTAGGTGCAGGTGAAGCAATGACAGGAAAATCCACCTGAAGTAGCTCTTCTTGTTTCTCCATCTTCACCCTGCTGCTGATGTAACTATTCAACATCATACTCTAAACCCTGTTAATGTTTTTCTTCAAAGATTCTGCCTTTCTCAAAATCAACAACAAACCAGAGCAAAATGGAACAGAACGGATTTATTTTTAGGTTTGGAGGATTGAGGAAATATGAGAGGATATCTCCAAAATTCCTTCATATCTTTATATCAACTACTCCACTTAGCATATTAATTCGTCCAACCTTCCCATTTTGTTTTTAGTCAATAAAACAAGGAAAGTACTCCGTCTGCCAAATTGAGGCTCATCTTGGCTTTGCCACATTATTTAAGGAAAGTAGTAGTATATTGGTATATATTCCAAGTGATATATATTGGAGTAGTAAATGAAACGTAAAGTAGTATAAGTTGGGTTGAATTATGGTAGTATATTGTATATAGTACAAGTGGGGTAGGAGTGTTTGATTTAAAATTAATAAAAACTTTCCATTTTTGAACATGGGCTGAATAGAGCGGATGTCCAAAATGAAAAGATTGGGCTGAATTGAGCGGACGGAAGGAGTATTACTTTTCAATTATTTTAATTAAATTAGTGGTCAAAGATAACCCACATGTCCAAAAAAGTAATTGAGGAGCTTTATACTGAACTACAAATAAGAAAAGTGGGAAGACGGGCGGAGGGAGTACTTATTTAAATTTTGGAAGAGTATATGTAAAGACCCGACCCACTACTAGACCGAGACCCAGTCCAACAGGCCCGTGATATTACTCCTGGGCAGTTTGTCGGGAATAGGTGATATGCTGATCGCCTGATCCCATAGGCCAACACACGTTCTAATCCGTACACTTTGTCCCTACTCATGCACGCAGCGAAAATATTCCCAGTAAGTCACTCATCTCCAGACTATTCCAAACCGAGCACCAATGCCAGAGCAAGAAATTATGTTTAATAAAACGAAAAATAATGTGTTACCAATTTCAAACACACGAAACATTAAAATTTTTAAAATTCACCACCTTTTATAAATACATTATAAAAACCATCAACATTTACTCCCTTTTTCTAAATTTCGTTGGATAATTGTGTCAACAAAAATTATAATTATTATATACTGATTAGCAATCATTAAACAAGCTAACATTTTGCTAACAAACTAGACCAGTAAAAACAAAAAAGTAAAAAGTAAAAACATAACGTAACGAAAACCAACAAGGTAAAAAAGGTAAGAAACCCAAATCCCAATCATCATTCCAATTTGAACCTTCCAATAAATAAAATAACCGAAAATATTAATTATTAAACAAAATAGACAAACTAACCAAAATAACCGGAAACTCCACAATATTAAACTCCCCAAAAATTCTCTTATTGGTTCGTCCCCCACACGCGCCATAACAGCACGTGTATTAGACACGCTAACAATATTTTTGCCTGTAAGACAGAACCTGTTGGAGGGTGGCTCCACCGCCATTAAAGCTCCCACCCATCTCACACACAAACTCTCTCTCACTCCACTTTCTCTCTCTTCTCGATAGTCCAACTTCAAGATCTTCTCTTTTGTTCCTTTCCTCTTCTTTTCTCAAGATCCATTTTCCGCATTGCTCTTCAGTCTTCACCATTTCTCTGCTCCTTTTTTTGCTCCCCTGCTCTGGATCTCTGGATCTGTTGCTTGAATTGGAACCAGCATTGGCGTTTTCACCTAGGGTTGGTTTGGTGAGCTGGTATGTGAGTTGGAAATGGTGGTGGTGAGTGAGTGTGTAGTTGTTTGAGAACAATGTTTGTGAACTGCATTGTGGAGAGAGAAGATGCTCATCTTTCTTCTTACTTTGCTCTCTCTGCTTCCTGCTAATTTAGGTATTTTTTGCTCCTTTGCCCTAAATAGTGTTCAACCTTTTGACTAGTGGTTAATTTTGCTTTCCTAGTGTAAAATTACTGCTTGGAGTTGCTTTATGTCAATGTGGGTTGGGAGCTTCTTCAGTAGAAAATCGTCAATTGAGCTCCTTGGAGCTAATTGTTTGCATTAACCAGTATTTAGTTTTCATTTTCTGGTGCAAAGTTTCTGTTTTGGAGATGATGGGTGTCAATGTAGATGGAATCTACTATTTTTAGTATTGGATGCTTATTTTTTAAAATTTTCGAAAGCATCTTATGTAGAAACTCGTGAAATGCATTCTATTAACGATCAATTATACTCCTCGGAGCTTATTGGTTGTGTTAGCAGTTGTTTAATTTGCCTTTTCAAGTGCAAAATTTCTGTTTTGGGTTGTTTTATGTGAATGTGGGTGGATTCTCGGCGATTTTGAGTCATGTAAGTAGAAAATGGTGAAATGCATTCTATTAATGAGTAATGATGAAATGAACTCTTTGGAGCTTATTATCTGTGTTAACTTAATGTTTAATTTGCCCACTCTACTGTGAAATTTCTGCACGGAGTTGTTTGATGTGAATGTGGATGGATTTTACGGTTTCGAATTGTGGATGTTTATTTATTGTTCTGAAAGCATCTTGCTGGAACAGGTGAAATGCATTCTATTAATTATCAACTTAACTTGGAGCTTGTTGTCTGCGCGCGTTTAATTTGCTTTCCTGGTGTTTAATTTATGTTTTGATTTGTTTGATGTGAATGTGGATGGATTCTGGGATTTCTATTATGGATGTTTCTCTATTTTTTCGAAAGCGTCTTCAGTAGAAAATGTCAAGTGCATTTGTGGTTATCATCCTTTTAATGCTTTGGAGCTTGTTGGTTGCAACATCTAATTGTTGCAGTAATGAAAGACGATTCAAATGTGATTTCTTTATTTGAACGTTTGTGGCTGTAATGGAATTCTTCACTGTTCAGGGACTACTTCAGCACCCATATACTTATCTCCGTCTCAGTTACCGGTGGTATTTGCAAATAAGGATGCTCCAGAACATGGTATGTTAGTGGATTCGTGTGGAGCAATTTTTTTTTATTTGTTTATGTTTCTTGGATTAAGTTCTCTTTTGCTTGTAAAAGAGTTAAGGTGGATTTTCTGTTTAAGCACTTTGATTGTTTTGTGGGTGTGCTTTGAACTTTGGTCTTGTTTCCATTTCAAAATTAGTTTTGCAAGCGAACACATAGATATATATACTTAATAATTTCATAGACTTTGTATTACTATTTGCAGTTAGTGTAGTTGGGAGTAGTGCATCAATTACTCCACTAGTCTCTTCCCAAAGACACCATAATAAGTATTTGCCGGCCGCTCCAGCTCCATCTCCTGTGGCACCTGGTAATTATGTGCTCTTATCATATTAGTTTCAATGTTTCATACTAATACAAGTTATGATGTTTCCTAACTGCACTATATACCCTATGTTCAGTTCCTAGTCCAACTAGTCATATATTTCATAGGCGTCACCATCGCCGTCGCCGAAGTCCTGCAGTTGCACCCTCTCCCGCAGCTACTCCAGGTAACTTTTATTAAGTGATCTTACCCCTTTCCTGGCCTCATTCATTAGTGATCTTGCTTACATGTGCGGTTTAGGAAGTGTAGCATGACAGTGTTAGGCAATTTATATATGCTTGAAAAACTATCTGATATTGCTACGCCACAGGAAAGTCATTGTTAATTGTATTGCACGGCTGCATATATCCTTTTCACTCCTTGAATCTTTACGATATTTATTCACTGATAGGGTGAGAGGGAATTCCTTCATATATGCAACTTTATACTCTAAGACGGTGAATGGTCTATGGATTTGTTTTCAGTACAGCTACAACCAGTCTTGTCTTTCAATGCTGTAATTATACTCAAACAACAACTTCTCAGCCTCTTCAAGTAACTATTAATCTGTTCTGCGCACATATTCTATCTCATCTTTTGGCTCCAATTTAGTCCATGCTCTGCTGCTAGGATATGCATTTTAAAAGTTAATCTTACAGGTTGTGGTCAGACTTGTGAGGAGCCTCTCACCGCAGCTCCATTTGGTTCACCCTGTGCATGTGTATTTCCAATGAAAATCAGACTTCTTCTTGGAGTACCCCTATATGCTGTCTTCCCTCAAGTAACTGAGCTAGCGATAGAGCTTGCAGCAGGTACCTATCTCAAACAAAGTCAGGTTGGAATAGTTGGAGCCACTGCTGATGCTCAAAATCAGGATAGAGCAGTGGTTGATATCAATTTAATTCCACTGGGTGAGAAGTTCGATAACACAACAGCTATGCTGACGTATCAAAGATTCTTACACAAGAAAGTTCCACTCAACGGGACCGTTTTTGGAGATTATGACGTGGTATCCATTACTTATCCAGGTAATATTATTTACTTTTAGGTTATGTGTTGATGTTATGTCATGTTACAACATAAAACAAATGGAGTGTACTTTGTACAGGGCTCCCTTCTACACCTCCATCTGGCACGCTAATTGGTGAGGGTCCTAAGGGGAGTGATGGTAATCAGCAATACCCCATAACTGCGGATCTTGTTAGAAAAAATCAGAGAATGAGCCCTCGGATCATCGTTGTTATCGTTCTGTCTGCTTTTGTACTGTTGGTTGTTAGTTGTGCTGCAGTTGCTATTCTATTGAAATGCAGGAAGGGTGGAAGACCATCCAGTGCTGTTGGTCCAGTATTTACCCCATCTATTAACAAAAGATCTGGTAAGACAATCAATCTTGTGCAAACATGTTAAAATGATTTGAACTGATTTATTGGAACAGGATTATGATTTTTTAATAGTTTTTATGCTGACCTTCTCCATCTACAAGTAGTTCGACTGATGGTGTGTAAAAAGTGCAGAATTTTTTTTTTTGAAGAGGCAAATCTATTCTACTCCTACTCCTACACTAACCTAATATTACCTTGTATCCCCACACCAATACCAACCTTATAACCTCCTACTCCTACACTAACCTAATACTACCTTATATCCCCACACCAATACCAACCTTATAACACCAAATAAATCTCCACCTCCGGGAATCGAACCCGGGACCTCTCACCATTACACCCTGCACCTTACCACTGCACCACCCCGGGTTCTAAAAAGTGCAGAAATTAATTTCTAATTTTAGAGGGTTTGCTGTTTGCTTGTGTATTTTGAAATTATAAACTAGATGCATGCTTGTCAGCGAGGTTGTCTAGATAGGAAACAATCTCGTTATGTTAAGGGTGCCCTGTCAAGATATTACTTTTATCAACTTTTTGTCATAGTAACAATTGAGTTCTTAGTATATGTCAGGTATAACAAGATATGTGACAAACTGATTTGATCGAAGTCTAATTATGCATTTCACAAACTTTTGATCCTAAAATTATAAAGCAAACATAGAAAAGGAAAAGAAGGAGAAGAAGAAACTCTACCAATTACTAACAATTAAGAAATTTCAACATACTATAAGCTTGAAATTACTTGGATACCTTTAAGTTGTAGCTAATGATTCCGCTTCATTAACTTTGCATAATAACATAAGTACAAATCCCAATAATTGTACTTTTGTTTGAGTTGTTTCTTGTCGAATAACATTGTTTACCTGGCTGACCTTTGTTTATATGTGCCACTATCCAGGTTCTTAATTTTCTTGTTTTTCATATTTGAAATTATGAACCAGGAATTGGCTCTATGTTGTCAAGTAGCCCAGCCAGCTCGACTTCAGCGTCTCTTGTTTCTCCCATGCCTGCATCCGTGCTTTCCGTTAAAACATTTTCCCTCTTAGAGCTTGAGAAAGCCACAGATAAGTTCAGCATGAAAAAGGTTTTGGGAGAAGGAGGATTTGGACGTGTTTATCATGGGATCTTAGAAGAAGGCACTGAGGTTGCTGTGAAGTTACTTATGAGGGACAATAATCAGAATGGAGATCGTGAGTTCATCGCAGAAATTGAGATGCTCAGCCGGTTGCATCACCGCAACCTTGTGAAATTAATAGGAATATGTATTGAAGACCAGACACGGTGCTTAATCTACGAGTTAGTTCCCAATGGCAGTGTTGAGTCTCATTTACATGGTATAGATATTTGATGTAACTTATTTCTTGGGTTTATTCTACTTTCCATTAGACACAGGAAATGATTGAGCCGTTGTGTTTTTTACCTGTGGCAAATGTTTCAGGTATTGACAAGGATGTGGGACCTCTTGACTGGGATGCACGATTGAAGATTGCCCTCGGTGCAGCAAGAGGACTGGCTTACCTCCATGAAGATTCTAATCCTCGTGTTATTCATAGAGATTTTAAAGCAAGCAATGTTTTACTAGAAGATGACTTTACCCCCAAGGTTTCAGATTTTGGTTTGGCTCGGGAAGCAACTGAGGGAAGTCATCACATATCTACCCGTGTCATGGGAACTTTTGGGTATGCTACTGTTATTACTTGTCAATTCATATATATCCTCACCCTCGATTTACTAATCTAACACATTCCAATTTCCACCCACCTCCTCATTCTGGCAACTTGTTTAGCCTACAATGGAGAGGGTATATATCAGACCAGCTTGTAACTTAATTTAGCAAAGTACAGGTTAAAAAACGCATCTTTTTAAAACCCTGGCTGTGGCAGTAAAGTATTTGGTTCAAATCAGTGCCTAGCCAGCGTTTCTAATTCCTGACTATTCCTTTGTGGCCTTCTGGACTTGTACGCTCTGATAATCACTTTTTGCTGCTTTCTGTAAAATTTCCAGCTATTGCAACTATCTACTTAAGAGTAAGATGTATATTTGTTGTTATAATTTCCAAATTCTCTCTAAAACAATTGGGAACTGCAGGTATGTTGCTCCTGAATACGCAATGACGGGACATTTGCTTGTCAAGAGTGATGTTTACAGTTATGGGGTTGTTCTATTAGAGCTACTTTCTGGTAGGAAGCCTGTTGACATGTCTCAACCCCCAGGACAAGAAAATCTTGTGACCTGGGCACGGCCTCTCCTCACTAACCGGGAAGGTCTAGAGCAGCTAGTGGACCCTTCGCTAGCTGGCAGCTACAACTTTGATGACATGGCAAAAGTTGCTGCCATTGCCTCAATGTGCGTTCATCCAGAGGTGACCCACCGGCCATTCATGGGAGAAGTTGTCCAGGCTCTCAAGCTCATATACAATGACACTGATGAAGCTTGTGCAGATGCATGTAGTTTGAAAGAGTCATCTGCTCGTGACTCGGACTTCAAATGTGATTTTGCCGCTTCAGATAGCAGTTGGTGGAATGCAGGTGCTATGACACCCCGGTTAACTTACGGTCAAGCTTCGTCATTCATAACCATGGAGTATAGTTCAGGCCCACTCGAAGATATGGAACATAGACCACTGTCTGCTTCAGGCCGAGTCGAGGGGCCAATAACTCATGTGAACAGATCAGGTCCGTTAAGGACAGTGAGGAGTAATCGAGCGTTTTATAGATTACAAGGAAGCATGAGTGAACATGGGAGACTCCCTTCAAGACGTGGATGGAACGACGGGACAGGGTCTGAAGCTTCATTTTAGTGTGGTTTTTGAAAATTGATGTATAGTGGTAGTACCAGAGTATGATTGGTATCGAGATAAAGTGGTCTGTAGTGTTTTTCTAGGTTGTTTGAAGAAGGTAAGAATGGAGGGGTGAGTCGAGTCGTCTTCTAATTTTGTTGATCTGAAAGATTGTTGACATAGCGAGAAAAAAGAACAAACTGTAATTGGGATTGAAGATCTTGTATATGCGAATGGATTGATTAATTTCGATGGTTCAATAGTTGATTGAATCATTTATTTCTCTTCATTTGTACAACATTTTTTCCAGAACAGTATGGTATAGTAATACTAGAGACGTACTGAAATGTCGTATTTGAAGTGTCCTATTTTACGACTAGAATGTCAACATAAATTGTTGTGAATTGAGTCACTAAACACATTCGATTTGAAGGGGAAGAGAGCTCATCATAATCATCCAGACATCGGCATGGGACTCGATAGACACTTCAAGAGGTAAACAATGAAACCTGAACACTTCTATCTATGTAAGAGTTCAAATGAAGTTAACAGAAGTATACTATCATTTGATTTCAGGGAGTGCTTTTAGCCGACTCTTCTTCTTACCAACTCCAAGCTTTATATGTGCTTTCTTCGTCAAATTTGTCCATCTTTTCTTCACCTTCTTATTAGGTTTGGGAACCCCCTGCGATTTGGATCTTTTTGAGTGCCGGACATGTCTGAAAACAGCTCCCATTAGCCCACCAAGTTGACTTTGATCCCTTTTCTGATGAATACCAGATTTTTGCATTTTATGAACAGCCTTCCTCCCGTAAGCCTCGGCTTCCCTACTAGGAATGAATGATTTCGGTTTGTGTTGATCAGATTCCTTGTGATGGTGGTGGTGATGATGGTGTTGATGAAAAATTATGGCGAAGCGATCTTTTAGTTTCTTCAATGTTCCGCCACCTCCCTTCTTATGGTTAAATGCTGGCTTACTACTCTTCTTCTTCACAGTTCTTGTTCTTTCTAAGCTAGTAGAAACCATTGGCCGCGACTCACTACATGATGATGACAATTCAGTTTCGCTAGCACTGCTGGTAGTAGATTGTTGAGTTTCATAAGAACTGCTATACGAGTTCGCATTATTATTATCATATTCGTCCGGGAATTCACTAGACATAGTACTAGTACTTCCCCTATTGATGCTTGTACTCCTATCAGTTCCATCACTAGCAATCCGAGCCCTAGCTGGAGATGCACTATAAGAGCTGGAAGAATACGAACCACCACTCGTGATACTCTTCGACTTTTGTTGTCGTAAGGGTGTCGTTAGATAAACTCCGTCTCTTCTTCTAGAGGGATACCATTTTCGGTTAATTTTCTTTTCCTTCAAATCATTTGATGGCTCTTCTGGTATAAATATGGGGTTCTCGTAAATTTTCTTCCAGGTGTCCTTAAAGATTTCTTCATTCGTGGAGTTAACATCTGGAAGAGGCCTTGGCATAAGTTTTGCATTGTTCTTTGTCCACTTTCTCGACTCCATTTTTTCGATAATTGCTTTCACATTTCCAGGTTCCAGGTCACTATTCCTGAGATAACTATTAGTTCCATCTTTCTTTTCAGACTGAAAGTTGATAGAACTAACTGAATCTTGAGCAAAATCCTCTGCATTTGTGTCCTCAACAAATTCTTGTTGTTTAACTGTGCTCTTCTTACAGACCCTGCATCGCTTTCTTCGGTTTCCAGGTACGAACCCGTTATCCATGTTCTTGATTGGCGGATCAATACGATCATTTCGGATAGCATTAGCAATGAAAATCTTTTGAGTAGCTTCGTCCAACAAATTCTTCAACACACTGCGAGCATTCTCATCCAACTGGTCGAAAAATAAGAGCATTTACACTGATTCTTCAGTAGAAGGAAAGATTACAACTCGTATATAGAAGAACTAGAGAAAACTGAATAACAATCTGAAAATTGCAAGGATAAGGAAACATCATACAATATCAGAGGGCATGATTGACGTTCCAGGGGCATTCGTCACAAGAAGGCCATATAGTTTCTGTAGCCCTTGGATCATGTCGTTCACATCCATACTATCTGCAAATCCAATCAATGAAAACAATTTTGCAGGATTCAGCAATTTGCAAGGATGTTTATAATTCAATAAAAAATGTAAGTTAGATGGTGAAGAGACCTTAAATCAAACAGTTGGGGGTCATAAAAACGTGGTTTATGCAAGCAAGATTTCTGGCTCATGATAAACTTATTGAACTGGGAAAAGAAAAAAAAAATATCCATGGAAGCAGGGGTAATTATGTAGAATAAGATGAAAAAATGGAAGTGCCGTTTTGTTGAAAGGTCGCGGCGTTTGTTCAGTAACTGACGCAACAACTACCGACTCATTATTCCCAAGTGTTACTAATACTACCTCTAAACTACTAAACCCGTGAAAAGTTGCGTCGTTTCAGAGTCTGGCAGAAAATGTCACAAAAGGATTTCTATGTTTGTGAATTGTGAATACAACAGATAGAGGTGTTACTAATACTACCTTAAGTTTTTCAAAACGGGTACAAATGTTTTCCCAAGTGTTACTATACTACCTCTAAACTTGTGAAAAGTTGCGTCGTTTCAGGTTCTGGCCGAAAAGGTGTCGCAAATGAGCTCCATGTTTGTGAATTGTGAATACAACAGATAGAAGTGTTACTAATACTACCTTAAAGTTAAAGAAAAAAACCGGTACAAGTGTCTTTTTTTAGCAGATTAAATAAATATTTTTATATCCATAGCTTTGAAGTGGTGCTGACGGCATCCTGCAACAGCAAGAGCAATGGCGACAAGCACAATGATGCTTCACTTATTGCATCCGTCACTGAAATCACCGCTCAACTCATTTTCATCTCCACCTTGTTCCAGATACAGGTAGGTATATATCTCAAACAAGTAAACTAGTGCTGGGCATTAATCACTCCATATTTTTCCAGCTACCTAAGCTTGTGTTGTTTGTATTGCTTTGCAGGGTCAGAATGTCATCGGCCTCAATGCCACCTCCTCCCCTTCCTCAAAATCGTGTTGTTGTAAGTACTCTTCCTTCCTCCAAGCAGATACTGATTAATTTCCTTTTAATTAGGTAATTGTGTGTATTGTGATGAAGTAAAAGTAATAATTGTGGTTGATTGATTATCTACTTGTATGTATGTATGTACTTGCAGCTTGGATTGGGAACTGTAACTTTGGATTTCTTGGCTGCTGTGGCTTCTTACCCCAGTCCTGATGATAAGATTCGGAGCACCAGCTCCAAGGTATTCCATTTCCCCATCGCCTCTCCAATTAATCTATGCTGCCTGATTGTGACTTATTTGGTCGTACATAGTCGTTGCGAGTTTAGCTTCATTACTGTCTGTGTTGTTGACTTGTTGTTGTGAAGTAGCATACATGTTGAATTTGATTTTCTTGGTACAAAGATGGAATTTGGGGAGTGTTTTGTGTTCTATAGGTACAAGGAGGTGGAAATGTAGGGAATGCTTTGACTTGTGCAGCACGTTTGGGGTTGACTCCGAGGCTGATTTCCAAGGTTTTTCGACTTTCTCTTGAGCTTAATTTTATCTGTGACTTCATTTGACAGTAAGGTTCTTGGCTATTTTGTTGATAATAGGTTGCTGATGACTCTCAAGGTAAAGGGATACTGGAGGAACTAGAGGGTGATGGTGTTGATTCTTCATTTGTTGTGGTAAACTGTTTACAACTTCTGAATTTTAGGAGTCACAGTTTTTGTAGGATACCTGTTGGTTCTCCGTTTATGAATGTATACTGGTTTGAGAATACAGTTAAAGTTAGTAGTAGCACTGTCATTCATGTGATTGTGATTCTCAATCCCGTCTTCGTGTATCCAGGTTTCTGAGGGGGGCAACTCCCCGTTCACCTATATAATTGTTGATGATCAGACGTAAGTGATTTTGTCACCTTTTCTCTAATAATCAATGTTTTGTTGGCATACAACTAGATTGTTTCAATTAGTTATAATTTCTTTTTAAAAGCTAAATAGGCACTTAAAATTTTGGTTCTATGAATTTGAGTACTGCTTTTTAAGAAATTAAGTTTGATTTTGAGCTGGTTATTTTCGGTTCAAGTTTCAGAAAGCTTCTCCCATCTGAGTAATATGTCAAATGTGATGCCTCTGCATCGCCGATTGTCTGAATTCTGGAGTTTTCTCACTAAGCACCTGAACAATTTTTTTACTTTCCATGGGCTAAAGTGTCATAGTTTCTTTTGTTTGTTGAAAGGTAGGATTGTGGATGCAAGAATAGAAATTATACTTAGAGAAAAGAGCTGCATTCTTAGAAATAAAGTGTCAGTATCATTCTTTTGTGGAATTTCAGGAAAACTCGCACCTGTATTCACACCCCAGGAGACCCTACCATGATACCCGATGACCTAATGCAGTCGAAAATGTTAGCAGCCTTGGATGGAGCTAAGTTAGTCTATTTCGATGGTAGACTTCCCGAAACAGCCCTACTCGTGGCTCAGGAGGTTATTAACACTTAACCTGGTGCTTTTCTTTAAGTGTGTTGATCATCATTGCCATTTGAGACCATTATTTCTGGAGAAAGTAAACAGAAGATGTTGATTTCCCAGTAGGCAACTCGCAAAGGTATTCCTGTTCTGATTGATGCCGAGCGAAAGAGAGAAGGATTGGATGATCTCTTGAATCTTACAAGCTATGCTGTATGCTCGGCCAAGTTTCCACAGGTACACTTCGTTAATGCACTATGACTAGTTTGACGTAGTTCTTGTATTATGTTATGTCTATTAGGCATCTATATGACAGGTGAATTCCTTTGGGTACTATGATGTCACAGATTATTTCTTGCGTATAGCCTAGAAGCAATAATGTTTATTCACACAATCTTTATTTGTAACTTTGCTAACAGTCTTGGACAGAAGCCCCATCTATTCCTAGTGCTCTTGTTGCAATGCTGTTGAAATTGCCGAAGTTAAAGTTTGTTGTAGTCACAATAGGGGAAGAGGGTTGCATAATGCTGGAAAGGTCTACCAGTGGTATGTTCTGCATAGGTTAATGCATCAATTGGAGTGTATGTTTGAGCATGTATTTTTGGATAACTTGTTTGACATTCATGTCTAACAGAAAATGTTCAGTCTGAGGAAGTCGACGTAGATAAGTTGTTGGAGACCCTGAAGCAGAAAAAGGACTGTTCTTCAACAATACCGACATGTGTAGCATCGGTGAGCTCTTTGTGGCTATGATGCTGGACTTCTTTTTAGCTTTTGCAGTCTAGTCATTCTTTATCTGAATAACACCTCATAGTGCATTCTTTTCCTTTATTCTGTAGTCTGTACCCTCTCGAATACTTGTAGTTTTGGACTGGGCATAGGGAGTAGATCATTGTGGAGTACATACCGTTATATGTGAGACAGAAAACGTGGTTGTTTTGTTTCTTGTTGCTTTGTAATTAATAAGAAGGGGCTCATTGCACAGAGGCCTGAGCCTTATATAACTTACACATTGGAAACCTGATAGAATATCTTAGTCTTAAAATGTTCGATTGTCACCTACTTTCTGCCGACATGTTTACTTTTCAGCTCTAGTCTTAATATGTATGTTAAACTATTAGGTAACCAGGCGAGCATGTTCAAATATTTCTAAACTGCTTTATATCATGATGCAATCTAAGTGCAATATTAACTCCTAGGGAGAAGCTAAATTGAGTGCAAAAGGGATAGGTTCAGTGCACGGCAGGCTGCTTTTGGGAACAGCAGAGAAAATTCCATCCTCAGAAATAGTGGACACAACTGGTGCCGGAGATTCATTCATTGGAGCAGTCCTTTACGGTTAGTCCCTAGTCATATTGATATTACTGTAGGTTTCTCCAGTTTCTGCATGGGAGTGTGAATCACTGATAATTCCTATTGTTGCCAATCTTAATGCTATAGCTCTTTGTTCCGACATGCCACCAGAAAAGATGTTGCCTTTTGCCTCTCAAGTGGTTAGTTAAACCTTTTTGCTCCAACGTATTATATATCTGTTGGAAGACATTATATGATGATCAGAGTTCAGACAATGGTATCTGATGATTGTGGTTCGGTTTCAGGCGGGTATCGGGTGCAGAGCTTTAGGAGCAAGAACTGGTCTTCCATATCGTACAGATACCCGTCTGACTTCTTTTTTATTCTAGAGGTACCGAGTGAAGATGACCTTGTTAGCGCTCTCATGGCTAGTTCAGAAGCATCAGGTCATCATCAGCTTGGTCTTTTTATCCTAGTATTTATTGCAGGATTTTTCTGGACTGATATCCTTGTATACCTGTTGAGTATAATGCCGTAAATGTAATGTATACTCTGAAGTCTGAACACTTACTCTGATTGTAAAGTAATAAAAGCATGAGAGGTTTCAAATAACAAGACAATATGAAGAGCTTGAATAGCCATAAAGCAGGGTAAACCACAGCTTAGTACTCCGAATCAAGCTTCCTCCTCCCCGAGCAAGGTCAAGAGCATTTTCTCATAGTCTCCACGAGTGTCCTTAGCAACAGCCTTGGTCAGAGGGACGCTGTTCCTTTTGAAATACTCCCAGTCTATGATCTTCATGTCAACCTCAGCCCTTGTGGCGACAATTCTGGTGAGAGCTCCTTCATCTGTGCCGCAGTTGTTGATGGCATTGCGAAGAATCTCTTCAAAGTACTTCCCAGGGTACGCCAAGCACTTCACCGTGTTTCTCACTAGAGTAAGGAAATCATCATCATTGTCAGCTTCCAAGTCCTGCCAAACCAATTGCCTCATCTCATAAATATCCAATTATACATTGATTTTCTCAAGAAAATAAAACTATATACCGCTTCTAAGTCGTTTCCGAAATGATTTATGTATTGGTATAGTGTGGCATTGAACTGTGCCTTGCTCCTGGTTGTCAGGATCCTAATGATATCATCACAGTTGTATTCCTTGTCTGATATCTTGGAGTGCAGAAGTTTAGCCTCTGTCTTCGCCAGGGTCAAGTTGGCCTCCTCACCGCAGTATCTGTAGGAAGTAATGAGGGGAACCAAAAGCTGGAGCATATACAATCGAGAATCACATTTGGTACTATGCATAAAGTCCTACTAGCTCCACATTGCAAATTCTAATGATAATCATGGAGCGAACATACACTCGACTCGAATAATCCTATCAGACATGTTTATGTGGTTAAGGTATATCCATTACCTTACGGAAGTCTCCAGTGGTGTGGTAAGCAACATCCTCTTCGATGGACTTCTTGTAACGGGCATGGTAAGCTTCTCTTACCCGAATCAGCTCTTTGGGAGACCTAGTGCAGGCAATCTCCACAAGGACTTGATTACTCTTTGTCCACATTTTTGTGGCTTCATTAGCCAGATAAGCATCACGTTCTGCTGGTTCCAATACCCAGAGCAAGACAATCCTCTGTTCATACACAAACAGAACGATTCAAAAGGCGATTCACTCGGAAAAAGACATGTACAAGCTAGTGAGCACCAAATCAACCAAAAAGAAACCATAACAAGGGCAGGATCGAACCTCAAAGTCACTGTTGAGCTCCTTATCCAAGGATTTGAGCAGATCTTCACCATAAGTATCAGCATAAAAGTTACGAATAGCTTTGCGTTGTTCAGCACTTCTGTGGCCCAAAATGTTGATGATCAGATCCTCATTAGTACCCCATCCTGAACAAGCAATAGGTCAAGCAATAGGTCGGAAGTTCGAGTCACACCTTTTCCGTTTAAAAAAAAAAAAACAATTAGAACAAGCAGCTAATCAGATAAACTGGTAAAGCACCACACCCATTCGCACTAGACAACCAGTGATACATCAATCAAACTTGTTAGAATCAAAGATATGCAAGATTCTGAAGAGTGTCACACTGATACTAATTGATATGCTGTATCATATATTGATACACTTCCATGTACTTAGCTCACTGTAATTACTACCTTAGTGTACTTGTAATTATATATACCAGATCAATACAAGCTCATATTATTCAAGGTTAATATTTCTTCTCTACATGGTATCAGCCATCAGCTGAGCTAAAACCCTATCTGTTCTTTTCTTCCCCTGCCGTTCCTTTTCACCATGGCCACCTCTGACAAACCCCTTTCTCTTTCAGCCATGACTCATTTGGTTACTATCAAATTGAAATCCACAAATTATCTTGTCTGGTATGGTCAGATTTACCCGCTTCTCGTTAGCCAACGCTTTCTACCTTACGCAGATGGCACAAAAAAGGCTCCATCAGCCCGCCTTCCTAACTCTGAAACTCCGAATCCGGAGTATGTTGAATGGCACGAGCAAGATCAGCTCGTTAAACTTCTTCTTGTCTCCACTCTTACTGAAGAAGCCATGGCAGAAGTTCTTGACTGCCATACTTCCCATCAGGTCTGGTCTGCCCTCTCTACTGCTTTCAACCAAAATTCTAAGATCCGTGAGTTGCGTATCAAATCTGAGTTGCAACGTGGGGATCGTGGTACTCGTACAGTTGCTGAATATGGTCGTGAATTCAAGAATCTATGTGATGAACTTGCTGCGATGGGTCGTCCTATCGATGAGAGCGACAAATCTCTTTGGTTCTTAAGAGGGTTGGGTGCTGAGTACTCCAATTTTTCCACTGCCCAGATGATCGTTGAACCCCTACCGACTTTCCGTACCTTGCTGTCTAAGGCTGAACAGTATGCCTTGTTCCAGGGATCTCTCACACCTCCACCCTCTACTGCTGTGGCTTTTACTGCTCAAACTTCGGTGCCTTTGCACCAACCTGCTGCTGCTTACATAGCTCACAACCAGCCCCGGTTTTTTGTTGACCATCGTGGAAATTCTAACCGTGCTCGTCCTACCAATGGTCGAGAAAACGGTAAAGGTGGTAGTAATTTTGACAATGGTCGCAAACGTCGCCCTCCACATTGTCAAATCTGCCGCACAAATGGTCATTACGCTAATGTTTGTCCTGATCGTTTTCGTCAAGATAATCACCAAGCAAATCTTGTTGAGGTTTTCAATGCTTCTTGCTCCATCTCAAGGCCACCTTCTGATTGGTACCTTGATACAGGTGCTACTGCTCATATGACAAATGCTAGCAACACTCTCGACTCTGCTTCGCCATATGCTGGATCTGATAATGTGGTTGTTGGTAACGGTGATAATTTACACATCTCTCATACTGGTTCTTTTGATATTTCGCCTGACATCAAATTACTTGACGTGCTTGTCGTACCACATCTTACTAAAAACCTGTTATCTATCAGCAAACTCACTTCTGATTTACCCGTTAATGTTGTGTTTACTGACCATTGCTTTGAAATTCAGAATCGAGTGACCGGTCAACCACTGGCACGAGGGCGCCGTGAACATGGCCTTTATGTTTTGGAGCATGAACATTCAGCTTTAGTTACATCCTTACGCAAGAAGCAGCTTCGCGGATCGTTTGAATTGTGGCATTCCCGCCTTGGCCATGTGTCTTTTGCAACAGTTTCATTATTAAGTCGTTTGGGTCTTTTGTCAGTTACTTCGGTCTTACCTAAGCCGATGATTTGCACTTCATGTCAGTTAGCTAAAAGTACTCGTTTGCCTTTTGTTATCAATAATAAACGTTCGTCAAGTGTTTTTGAATTGATACATTGTGATTTATGGGGACCGGCTCCCGTTCGTTCTCATTCTGGCTTTGCGTATTATGCAATTTTTGTGGATGATTACTCTCGCTTCACATGGTTTTACCCGCTCCGGTTCAAATCTGATTTTTATGAAATTTTTGTGCAATTCCAGCGGTTTGTTGAAAATCAATTCACCTGCAAGATTAAAACATTTCAAAGCGATGGAGACACTGAGTTCACTAATCATAAGCTTCAAAACTTATTCAAAGTGTGTGGTATT
>JAYMSL010000132.1:0-36434 GCA_036897195.1 Plantago coronopus
GTAGTGGGATTCGGTGCTCAGTTAGTCCCTTCGCCGGGATTGGGGACCGGTGCCGCGATAGGCGCGTCGCGCGGAATTGGGATGGGAGTACGGATTGGCCCGTCCCCCGGAATTGGGACCGGTGTCACGATTGGCCCGTCGCCGGGAGTTGGGACCGGTGTCACGATTGGCCCGTCCCCGGGAATGGGGACCGGTGTCACGATTGGCCCGTCGCCCGGAATTGGGACCGGTGTTACGATTGGCCCGTCGCCCGGAATTGGGACTGGTGTCACGATAGGCCCGTCGCCTGGAATTGGGACCGGTGTCACGATTGGTCCGTCGCCCGGAATTGGAACAGGAGTCACAATCGGCCCGTCGCCGGGAATTGGAACCGGTGTCACGATTGGCCCGTCGTTTCGAATCGGTGTCACACTTGAAGTTACATTTTGTCCCTCCATCAGTGTATTTTGCTTAATTTACCTATTGAAAGAAAAAACACAAATGCATGGTTATTTTATTACTTTAATATATGTCACTACACTTACTAGTCTTTCACTATTCTAGTTACTTCAGTGGTCTCCATTTAAGTTTTAACCTAATAAGCAAAGTTGCATACTTTCATTCATATCAATTTAAATTCACATATCGACTGTTTTTCGCAACTCTTGTCTTATCATTGCATATATTGACATCAATATTAATAATAGATTTGTAAATTTTAACCCCTACAATATTAAAATACAAAATAATTAAACTAAAGTTTACAAGAACGAGAAAATTTGAGAAAGGCCACTTAAAAAGAAACTGATCTTTTTGAAAAAAGACCACTAAAAAACATCAATTATTGGCAATAAACATCAACTATTTTTTCATAAATAACAATTATTTACAACAATTATCAAATATTTTATCATAAATAATAAATCATCAACTACTTACAATACACTATTAACTATTTTTGCAGTACGCATCAATGATTTACCGTATACCAACTATTTATCATGGAAAAAATTGACTCAAAAAAGAGAAGAGAAATTGCAAGACTCACAGTATGGATGATTGTAGCTAGAGCCAAAAAACAGAATCTTCGAATACACTAACAGTACGCTGTACGAAAACTACGGACGAGAGAAAAACCCTAATGCCCCCAAACCCTGCCGGACTACCATCTCCGGTCACCCCAACCTGTAGCCACCCACGTCAGGATGCCTGACGACACCAGAACCAAAAGAGCACGCAACAGCTACGCGGAAGAAGACGACGAAGACATGGACAATGAAAACGGCCGACACAAATCAGGCCGGAATAACCCTAATTCGTATGCAAGTAAGGTGCTGCCGCCTCCAAGACCAAAAGATGTTAAGGTGAACAATGCTAAGACGGAAGAGGAACGAAGCAAAATCACAATCAACCTACCATCAGCAGAACGACCGTTCAAGCAGCTGCAAATTGCAGCAGACCTGAGGGAAACGATGAATGCCAAGTGGGAGGATACCCTGATTATCAAAATTATGGGTAAACAGTGGTATTATCCGACATTACTAGTGAAACTAGACTCGATGTGGACTCTTCAGAACGACTTCACGTTAATGGATCTTGGTTATGGATGCTATTGTATCAAGGGTATCTCTGCTTCGAAGCGGGAATACATATTGACGGAGGGACCATGGCAGCTCGCAGGAAGCTTTATCTCGGTTCGCAAATGGAAACCGGGATTTAAAGCATCCACAGATAAGATCGATAGTGCGATCACTTGGGTGAGAGTTTTAGACCTACCTATGGAATACTTCCATGAGCCACTTATCCAATCACTTGCGGAATGCGTTGGGGATCCAATAAAGTATGATGGATGCACGGCGCAAGCAACAAGGGGGAGATTTGCAAGGTTCTGCGTTGAAGTAAAGACTGATTCTCCATTAGAGTTGGGAGTTATGGTGGACGACACACTCTACCAGGTTGTTTATGAAAATCTACCGATTTGGTGTAAACAATGTGGACGTGTTGGACATATTGGAGAGGATTGTTCGTTTGTGCCAAAAGCTCCAGCAACCGAATCCGTGGAGCCTGAAAATAATACTCCAGAGACGATGGCTAGAGCCAACAACTCAAAAGGAGACACAGATTGGTTGGTTGACAAGGCTAACAAGAAAGAGTATGGTGAATGGATCACGGTATCGCGGAAAAAGAAAAATCAGCAAAAGACGCAGACTAAACCAGTGCAGAAACCACCAGCTAAACAGAGCCATGTCTTCCAGGCGCAAGAGAACTCCTCAGCAAATCCGTTTAAGAAACCTACACCGAATGGGTCAACACAACAAAACAGTAACCCACAAGGCAAGCGAATCCTACCTACATATGACTTAGGAAAGGGACCACTACGACAACCAAGGCCCAATCCCCGAAATAATAAGGATAAAAGCCAGAAGGAACTGCCGAAAGACCCATTATCCGTACTCAGTCAGAATAATATAACAATTCTGCGCAGAGAGGAATCAGCCAGCGACATTACGAATGGAGCAGGAGGACTGGAACATGGAACCAGCGGAGGATCACCACGAACCTCTGGACCCCAACTTGATTCAAGTCGTATGGGAGAACGGGATGCTCATAGTGCAAGCCGCGGAACCACCACCATTCCTGACAAGGACGACCAGATTCCGAGGACCCTTAAAGATATTACAAACCGAGTGGTGGGAACGACTGGTGGAGATAGTGGAAATACCATCCACAATCTGGCAAATAGAGATGGAAGTCGACATAACATTCCCGGAGGACGAGGACAGACGGGGCTGGAGGAGGATCGAACTCTCCCCATGGGAGAAACAGCGACAACAAGTTACGAGTCAGGAATTAGCCTGGCAAGTGACCAAACAATGCTTGGGGTCTGACATCGAAGACCCAATCACTCCTATCCATATACATAATTTTCCAATGAAGATTATTTCGTGGAATTGTCAAGGCGCCGGGAATGATAATTTTCGACGCAACTTTAGAGATCTAGTTCGAATCCATCGACCGACAGTTGTGTTTCTTTTGGAAACACGTGTATCTGAAGAGAAAGCATATCGTATTGCCCCCACTCTAGGGTATTCGCAGTATGAGATAGCTCCAACCGACGGTATGGCAGGCGGAGTCTGGATGCTGTGGAATGGAGAGGAGGTTGAAGTCGAAATCACTATGGTGGATGATCAGGCCATCCATGCGATTATAGGACCCCTTCGAACAGATAGATGGCTGCTGTCAGGTGTCTATGCAAAGCCAACAGGCCCAGACAAAGCTAAGGCATTCAGCCGCCTTGTGGAAGTAAGCAAGCAGCATGAACTCCCGTGGCTAGTAACTGGCGACTTTAATGAGATAGCCGCGACTAATGAAAAAAGAGGAGGACGAATGGCTAACCATGCACGGATTGCGAAATTTCAAGAGCTTTGGGAATCATGTAAACTCCAAGATCTTGGATTCAATGGCCCCAAATATACTTGGGAAAACAAGTGGAACGGATCTGGGAAAATAAGGGAAAGACTTGACCGAGCCCTCGCCAACTCGGAATGGATTGAGTTATTTCCTGATAACGCGGTCTTCCACCTACCAAGAACGCACTCGGACCATCATCCAATTATGACCAATTGTTGTGGTTGGATTAAACCAGCTGAGCGACCATTCCGCTTCGAAGCTATGTGGCTACAACATCCGGCGTGTGAAAGTGTACTACGAGACATCTGGGATACGAGCAACTCCCTACTTACTGCAATCCGCAAAATACCAGATCAAATGTCGACATGGAATAAGGAAAAATTTGGCAATTTATTTGCTAGGAAAAAGAGAGTACTAGCCCGACTTAAAGGAACTCAAACTGCGCTAGCAGACCGACCAAGCCACAAACTGGAAGAACTCGAAAGTGATTTGATCATGGAGTACAATGTCATCCTACAACAAGAAGAGACATTCTGGCATCAGAAATCAAGAGTCAAGTGGATGGCCGATGGTGATAGAAATACCAAGTTCTTCCATCAATCAACTCTTGCTAGGCGGAGGAGAAATAAAATTTTGACCTTGAAAATCGACGATGTGTGGATCGAGGATCAAGCAATCTTACAAGCCCATGCTATAGAGTTTTTCCAAGAGCTATTCACCAATGCTGGAGTGGAGAATCAAGATGGTGGATCAAGTCTGCCTATTTCCAGGTACCAGGCGCGGCTAACTATGGAGCAAGCAAACTTACTGTCTACAATGCCAGACAGTGAAGAGGTGCGGAAAGTTATATGGGCTACTCACCCACTGAAAGCCCCGGGGCCTGATGGAATCCAATCGACGGTGTACCAAAAGAATTGGAGTTGGATGCAGAATTCACTAATCGAATTCATGATCAGTGCCTTTCGGGACAGGAAATTCGACCCGTCAATTTGCGAGGCGTTCTTCTGCCTTATTCCAAAGGTACCAAATCCATCACTCATATCCCAATTTCGACCCATATCATTGTGTAATGTATCTTACAAATATATTACCAAATGCATCACTATGCGATTGAGAGATTTAATGCCCACCTTAATATCTCCCACCCAATCGAGTTTTATCAAGGGTCGTAGCTCACAGGATAACATCTTCCTGCTTCAAGAAGTTATACACTCTCTAAGATCAAAGCGCAAAAACAAAACAGGTTGTATGATCATGAAACTTGACCTAGAGAAAGCATATGATAAGTTAAGTTGGACATTCTTAGAAGAAACATTGGTGGCCTTCGAATTCCCTACTTCTATTATTGAGCTTATCATGTTCTGTGTTCGACATGCTTCTACTAAAATTCTGTGGAATGGGGGCCCACTTGAACCCTTTGAACATCGATGTGGAGTACGACAAGGAGATCCCCTATCACCATACCTCTTTGTCCTGTGCATAGAACGTCTATCTTACCTAATCACAGAAGCAGTGGAAGGAAAAAGATGGCAACCGATTGTCCCTTGCCGCAATGGACCAGCTATCTCGCACCTTTTTTTCGCAGATGACCTGATACTTCTTGGTAAAGCCACAGTACACACGGCCAAGGAGATAAGTAAAGTTATGAAACTGTTTTGTGAAGAATCCGGGCTGAAATTGAGTAGAAGCAAATCAAAAGTTTTCTTCACAAAAACAGGCGGCACTGGGCATAAACAAAAAATCTGCGACATCTTGGGATATGGCAGAACCAATAGACTTGGCAAATACCTTGGCATTCATATGCAACATGGCAGAGTATCTCGGGAGGCACACAATGAGATGCTGGATAAGATTCTAGGGAGATTGAGCACATGGAAGAATAAGTTCCTATCACTAGCCGGCAGGGCTACACTTATCCAAGCAGTTACATCCTCTATTCCTATCTACTCTATGCAATCGGCTTGGCTCAACCAACATGTTTGTGATAGACTGGATCAGATTAATAGGAAATTCCTTTGGTCTAACGACATTGAAGTTAATAAACTACACTTAGTAGGTTGGGATACAGTGCTCAAACAGAAGAAAAACGGTGGCCTGGGGTTAAGAGATTCTCGCACAACAAATGAAGCACTCCTATCCAAGATCGCCTGGAAAATCATGAATAAAGAGCAAACTATATGGACACCCCTTATTGAAGCTAAATACTTGAAGGGGAACAACATTGTCACCCACAGAGCCAAGCCAAGTGACAGCCACACATGGAAGGGAATAATGAAGGCAGTAAATAAAACAAAAAACTTCTGCCGTTGGAAACTGGGAAATGGAACCCAAATCTTATTCTGGTATCATATATGGTTCAGAGATACAGAACTTTCAGAAGGTATGCAGTACATTCATCCTAATGACAAAGCTATTACAGTGAATCAAGTTCTCCAAACTAATGGCACATGGGATTTCTCCAACCTTGCTACACAAGTCCCTACCAATATCCAGGAAGCTTTGGTACAGTCTAACCTGGTACTAACCGAAGAACAAGACTTAGTCATCTGGACTCCATCAGCCAATGGAATATTCAGCTGTCAAACTGCATATAAAGCACTCCATGAAACCTACAAAAATGAGGAACAAACCAACTGTGAGCTCAAATGGATCTGGAAAATGAAGGTGAGCAACAAGCTCCGACACTTTATATGGCTTGCAGCCCGTAACCGCTTGGTATCAAACGAACTTCTACAGAGACGCCAAATTGTCGATTCTGCAGAGTGCGTCTTATGCCAACATCCTCAAGAATCATCTACACACATCCTCAGAGATTGTTCACATGCCCAGGAGGTATGGAGGGAGATTTTAACAGAAGATGCAATTGAAACCCAAGCAAGAATTCCTGAAAACTTATGGCTAAGAAGCAATCTAACCTGCTCTGAAAGTCATGAATTCCAAAACATATATGTTCCATGGCACTGGCTCTTCACGGCAACGATCTGGGAGATATGGAAATCACGAAATGAGAGAATCTTCCGCGGAAATCCTGTGCCACTACCCCAACGTATACTCCAAATCAAGCAAACCAGCTTGGATATGCGCACAGCTATGGACGGCTACTCAGCTACACAGAAGAAATCAAGATGGAGAAAGCCGCGTAAGGGGTGGAGAAAACTGAATGTGGATGCTAGTGTAAACTATGAAAACAATCATGGCCAAATTGGGGGTCTGCTACGGGATGAAGATGGAAATTGGAATTGGGGATTTCATAAAACCATACCTATCTCCTCTGTCAATGCCGCGGAACTTCAAGCTCTGGAAACCGGGCTCCAATTGGCGTGGGAGCGAAGAATACCCAAATTGCAAATCGAAATGGATTCGACTCAAGCCCTCGAACTCGTGAAGGGAAATGGAGTAATACCGAGTGAGGTAGAAGGTCTTGTAACAAGATGCAAGGAACTGCTTCATCTTCCATGGGAGACGGAGCTCACCTGGGT
This sequence comes from Plantago coronopus, assembly GCA_036897195.1. NCBI lineage: Eukaryota > Viridiplantae > Streptophyta > Magnoliopsida > Lamiales > Plantaginaceae > Plantago > Plantago coronopus. The sequence goes on from JAYMSL010000132.1 coordinate 6,870, forward strand.
ACCGCGGACGGCCAACGAGGCGGCAGACGGTCTATCGAAGAGGACACACACTGTGGAATTTCTTCAGGACATTCCAGAAGACATTTTATGCTTTATTGATAGAGATAGGCATTAGTTTACTTAACTAGAGCTTTGTAAGCCTTTTATCTACCAAAAAAAAAAAAAAAAAAAAAAAGATTGTAGCTAGAGCCAGAGTAGATGATCCGATAGTATAGAGATGAAAGAGTTAGCACAAACACATCTCTATTTATAGCTAAACTTAGCATTATCCCATAATAATTTAATATTTTAACTAATTAATTAATAACCACATTTATAAATCTTGAGATTTTTCTAATGTGTGCTTAAATTTTTACTGGTATGATTAGATCTTTGCTTCTTCCAAGAAATTGCCAGAACGTGGAGGTTTGCTCTCATGATCCAGCTCCATTTTTTGATTAATAATTCTTCCCATGCATCCAACACCAGTTGACTTATGAATATACAAATTGTAGTGAAATCGTTCTGGTTTGATTTGATTGAAGATATTTGAACTGAACTGATTCGAACTGAAACAATCTGAATTGAACTGTGAATGAAACTGAATTTAGTCTGAAAAACAGAGGCGTAACACCCGTGCACTGAAGAAGCTAAACTTGAACCTGTATTGCAATGCACCATGAATATTGATGTCAATTATTGTGCAAGTATTCGACTTTCCAATGCAGTGACGTTCAGTTTTCCTCGACTAGAGACATTGACAATAACGTTGTGCTGATGGTTAAATGTGAAGCTGATGGGGAGAGATTGAATAGATGACATTGCGAACCAATGAAGAACATAAAACATCTTATGCGAACATATTACACCAGAATTCGACTTACAGAATCAACCGGGTTCATGACACGAGAAATCATACATTTTCCATCTGGTTGATATACGGTACCAACAAAGTTATTGAGAAACAAAAACAAGGATTGCATGCCAAAAAAATGAAGGGGAACTTTATCCGGGGGATGATAGCAGCAACTTAGGCGATTCACATGAGAGATGCAGGGTACCTATTCGTGATCAACAGATGAGCAGCATTCTGTGTTTTGTCACTGGCACCCCTGCTCAGGTAGTAGTGTACCAACATATGTCCATGTATGGAGAACAACTCGACTCCAGCCTGATTGATAAGGACGGAAATGAAAACGAACTTAGGACCATGTTTGCAAAAAGACCATAGTGATACCTTGTCAGGTTGAGCCATTTAACATATTATCTTACAAAGAGCTAACAAAGTTCCTCAAGACGATATTTAGTGTCACAATGGGATATGAAACTCCGGTGTGACAAAAATAACTCGAATGCTTTAGTTCAACATCTGAAATAGACATGCAGAATCTGTCACTTGTCAGGATTTTAAGGTTAAGTTTGATTTTCCAAATACTACCAAATCTTAAAGATCTAACAAGATCTTTCTTTCGAAAAATGACAAGGACACTGAAACATCTATTTCATCTTATGCAAGTGCACCAAGGACATGTCCATGTCCATAGCAACTTAGCACGACCTTTCACGGTGCAGTGAACATCACGCAATGTTTGATATTTTCATGTTCAGTTTGGTTCAATATAAGTACCGTATCAGTGTACAAGTTCATATCAAAGGTATTTACCAGATAATGGCTTTCATTGACGAGGTTCCACCAGGATGTACAGCGGCTTTCCGTTCAATCTACGTCTTTCCTAGAAAAGAAAAACAGAAGTGAGATAGATAAACTTAAACAAGGAGTTCAAGCAAAATCAACGGTCAAAGAATTACCAACTTCTAGTAAATTCATCCAATTGTCTAACATGGTTAATGGTTTAGGAGCAGTTCTGATTGCTCTGCTCATTGAATAAATTGTAATTACCTTGAGCTCTGGCAACCCGATAACACATGCACATTCAACAACCTGAGCTCCACCACGTTCTATACATTGAAAAGTATGGAGGTCACAGAATTGTATCGTCAAATACGGTAACTTATAACCCAAAAAAGTCTCAGAATCTCACCTAGTAGCCTTATGCCAGCAGAAAGTGTACCGCCCGTCGCAACCAAGTCATCAATCAGCAAAGCCCGGTCACCTTTTTCAACAGCATCAACATGCATCTCCAAGCAATCTTCACCATATTCCAGCTCATAACTTTCAAAAAAAACCTCACCTGGACAAATCATACTCATCATTAACCAACTTAATACGCACATATGAATCACAGTACTCTATAGTCCAATTCCCATGTTCTGTAAAAGTACCAAGCCAGGGATGTGATACATAACTATTCAAGAAGCAAATATGTTGTTTTGTGAAATCATGAAATGCTACAACCTTGAATCACCATACAACATAAAAGAGAAATAATGATATTATGACAATTTTCCACTTCAATTTTCTGCACCTTCGTACTTATTAGTTATGATTAAACGGCCCCCCGGCTTATAATTTATCCACACTGCCCCTTCCACCATGATGTCTTGGCCATAGCCTATACTGTTGCCTGGCCAAGGCTTAACTGAAAACACACTGATGCAGTAACAATTTCGTAAACAATAAGTGATTGGACACAAATGCTGAGGACAAGGGCTAATACAGATTACACGGTTTACACCTTGCCAATATACATTCTACAGAATACAACTAAAAGCTCTTGTAGTAATAAACTCAATCCGGCAAAATTCATTGTTACGACTAATTTTCCTCTAGTGTTGCATTATCCCATTCGAATTACCGCAGATGTGCCAAGTTTAACCGGCCCGTCTAAGAGATTTGGGGCCCTATGCCAAACTCCAAACTTAGTGCAAGTTATACCATACACCCACAAAAATTAACTCAAAAATGTAATTCCCAGACCAGACTGTAATTTAAACAACAAACACTGGTCTCCAAATCTTGAGGTATGAATGTACCTGGAAGCTTCCCCGGTTTACGCAGAGGAATGAATTTGGCACCAATTGCCAATGCAATTGCAGGGGCAAATATAAACCCTCTTGCTTCAACTCCTGTTGACAAGTAAAGCCATCCCCCATCAGTACTCCCAGCAGAAAAGGCTAAACTCATTAAATCCTAGAAGTAATTTTTTGGCCAAATAAACATGTAATTCCAAATGTCCCAGGTACAAAATTTGCAGCATAATGTTACTTCAAACTTTGTAACCTTTTAGTACTGTTTTAAGCTAACAAAAATAAAAGACCATTCAAGAAGAACATGACTGTAATCTTAAACTAATTGAACAGAGTAAGCAGCCAAATTTATACTATACTCTACTGGTTAACCAAACAATTAGTAAACTTAATCAATTTGTCACTTCTTAACAACCCAAGAATTAAAAAAGAAAAAACAAAACAAAAAAGAACAGTGAATGAAGACATTACCAGCAACAACAGAAATGCCCATGTTCCTGTATCTATCAACAAAAATATCTACAGTATCCTTGAAAACCTTGTGGTTAGAGACAAGTGTTGTTATGTCTTGAAACATAATCCCTGAAATCCAAAACAAACACAACAAATTCAAGAAACAGAATTTCAACAAGAACAAAACCCAATTTCTCCTCCGAATCAATAGAAACACACATGCACCCACCTCAAACCAATAACTTTAGCTTGAACTAATTAAAATAAGGCACCTGGTTTGGGAAAATCAGGGATAACTCTAATGGTATCAGAAATGGCCTTCAATCTTGGGTCACCCCTTAAACCATTCTCTGCTGCAAACATCTTCAATTCTTGATTCTCTTAAATTCGATTTTGTTTTCTTGATTTATTCAGAGAAGTAAGTGAGAGTGAGTTTGTGAGCTTGGCTGTTAGAAAGACTGTTGTGTAGTGTGCATTATAATTTGATAGGACAAAACCTCCACTGACGAAAATCTAGCTGGTGCTGTATTTATAGCATCATCTTTATTAATTTTTTTATCTTTTTTTCTTTTAAGATTTCCTTTTCAGCATGAAAAAATAATTAAAGGCTCCAAATCAAAATCCACAGTCGGAATCATCAGTGGGAGTGCCAAGTTTCTGTGGGTTGAGATTGGTTTTCATATTTGTGCTACATTCCAAGCCGTCATTATAAACTACGGCGGGGTTACCTCAATAATAAAACCATTTCTCGTATTTGATCGTGACTTACAATATAATGTGTATCTGATCATAAACGATTTAATACAAAAGTTAATTTATTTTTAAACACATATTGAGAGAGTTTGTGTAGGCTTACTAAGGTCGGATGCTAACAAGCGTCGGACCCATATTAAGGTTAAGCACCCCAATCGTCATCATCTATTGCTCTAGGCCAGTTCGTTTGTGTTATATGTGGCCTTATCCAGGTAAAGGGTGATTCAAACTAGTCATCTCTGCTTGTTTGGTTAAAGACATTTTAGCTCAGACTAGGTGTCTAAATGCGTCCTTCGAAATTTTTGAGTCGGTGAGGGATTGGTTGGGTCATTTTCCTAATTCGGGGTAGGACTATGTGTAGGGTTTATAGTGACTAGTCCTTAATTATTATAGGAAGACTAATCGCATAATCCTAGTTCGGACTAGGGCGTTTAGCTTGGTTCGGGTATTCTTAATCTTGAATATATTCTTCATCTTAATCCATCCTAATATTAAGTCATCAAAATGTAAATTTTACACTAGCCTTTGCTTAGCACTGACTTCAACCAATCATAATTTTTAATATGACTTTTTTTTCTCTTCCCTTATTTGATCTATAGAGTAGATTGCTTTTTTAATATTAAGAAAAAAACAATTGATCAATAAAACAAAATAACTAAGTGTAAAGGTTTGTTATGTGACGAAGGAAGCGATAGAAATCTATAAACTATTCTGACACGAACATCGGTTCATCGCTAGCCTAATCTAACTTTTGAATTTTAACTATATTTCAACCTTAATGTATAAAGTTCTGGTAGACGGATGGAGTCGAATTTAATTCTCATCCATTACAAATATCAATGCGGTTATCAATCCCATCTAGCATTCTTATCCACTCAAAATAGCCCATTCAGACACTAAACTATGATGTTAAATGGATCTACATAAGATCTCTTGAAGAAGGTAGCCGTGATTAGTTCTGAGAGTTTAAGATTAGTATCCAACTAGATCTTCTTATCTTAATCCTCCTTAATTAACATTACTTTATACTCTAAATCTCTAATGATATCGGCTGGTTTCCAATGAAATTGCAGTCTTTATGAGTAAAGATACTTCCATGAGATCAGGAGAGATCAAGAACTTGAATATATAACTCATAAACTCATGCCTATCTTTCACATGCTCAAATTCTACCAAAGCCAAATCTTTTCGTATATACATGTTGACAAAGGTGTGTTTAGATGTTAATCTCTTGGTCCCAGCTTATCACTTTGAAGAATCGATACACACGAACTCGTGTAATGAGGGTGGAACCGGGTCGGCGGCATATGGTGAGCAGAGTCGATTATTGTAATATATAAGCTCGATCCCGAGCTCGATCCGTTAAGTTAACGAGTAAAACGTGAGCATGAGTTCGAGTAATTTGTAACTGCATCGAGCTCAAAGATATTGAAGTTTTTCAACCCTCAGTGAGCCTTAACGAAACTTATTTACTGATATATTGAAAATGAATGAAAAAAATAAATAAATTTATTAAAATACCGAGCCTTATCGAGCTAAGCTGGTCTCGACTCAGTAGTTCAACAAGCATTATAATGAAGTTCGAGCTCGACTCGTTTACCTGAGTCGAGCAGAAGTAATCCCTTATTAAAGTCCGACTTACATGAACCCAGGGGGTGGTGCATGGTGTATTGGTGAGAGGTCCCGGGTTCGATTCCCGGAGGTGGAGATTTATTTGGTGTTATAAGGTTGGTATTGGTGTGGTGATATAAGATGGTATTGGGTTAGTGTAGGAGTAGGAGTAAGATTAGAATAGATTTGTCTCTTCAAAAAAAAAATGTCCGACTTACATATCCGCACTAAGGACGTCTTCCCACCCCTCTAAAGATCTTTAAATTTGTATAGGTAGTATTTACGATCTTTCAAACTTTCAAACTTTCCAACCCGACTCTCCCTAATGGAGTTCCAAAATGGAAATAAAAAATCAGAATGGAACTCATAGTTATCGGGAAAATGGGAGCTAGTAGGCTATAACGTTAACGTAGATGTAGCCGGCAAAAAACAAACGGGCCATTTGGATTTGATGTATATTTTGTTCTGTCAGTGTGGGGCCCAGGAAAGGGAAGGTACAACACTGTTGAAGCGCACGCGTGGTGTACTACTGTTTAAGCATGAATGATCATCACCTGATTATTACCAATCTCACTACCCTAGAGGCCCCCAAAGCCTCCTTTACATTCAATCATTAAAATATGCCACTTCTAAAAAAAAAAAAAAAATTTTCGATTATGCGGGCGAGTTTAGTTACACTCCTCCACTATATCACACTGTAACAGTGGGTTCCAGTATCTTTAGGATTAGGGTCGACTCTTCCATCGTTAACATAATGGTGTAAGAGATTAAGGACTTATTGTACTCATAAAAAAGTTAATAATATATAAAACAAAATTTGGGTGCTTACAAAAAAACATAATTTTTATATTCAATGATTGATTCGAAAATTTGTCATTAGGAGTTGCTTTGGTTGTTGAAGGTGGTAGTTGAGTATTGTAGGTATAGTTTGATTTTATTTTATATGATGAGAACGAATTCATTATTTAATCGTCTATTTTCGTATAACTTATGTTATTTGTGCTCTTTTTATATTAAGTTAGTTATAACTTATAACAAAATGAGAGGTATTATTAGTTGGGTGCAACACCACCCTTTCATATTGATTTTTCAAGAAGAAAAATTCAAGAATTGGAGAATGTTGATTGAATGAGACTAACATTGAATTGGAATGTGATTGAATGGTTGAAGATTGAGTTGAAAGATTGAAGGTTCATTTGAAGGAGTGAAAGGGAAATTAAGAGGGTTGGATGATGGATTTGTTTGATGTAGAGTTTGAATATAATTTCTATTAGTTTTGGAGTTAATTTTGAAATTTACTTACTAGTTCTTTGTTCAATTAATATGAAAATTTCTGAACTAAACTAAATAAGAGTCAATTACACTGATTTAAATTATAAATCTCAACAATATAAATTTTTAACATACCTGGACTAAGACGATTAGAACTTAACTTAATTTTAAGATGAACTGAATCGAGCCTAATTCTCTTGTGGTGGTCAATGGTCATATATTATGTACATTTTGGCACTTTTGCCTCTCAACTCCACACAATTTCGGCCCAAAAGAGGTTTGGGCTCAACAGAACCAGGCTTGGCCTTTTCTAATTTCAGCCACTGCCCATCACAAGGCATGCGCGCACGGCGTGTGGTCTGCAAACTTCACAGTTCATACCTTCTACAACGACCGGATTCATTCTGTTGCTTTCAGGTATCATTTTTCCACAGTTTTTCTTGCTAGTTCATCTGATTTCTCTACTGATTCAGCTGGAAGTGTTATCAAATTGTAGTAGTGCCTGTTTAATTCCCCTTATGTGAAACGATTTGCTTGTAGTGTTGTTTTACCTCTTCCATTTTGGGCAAACTGGTAGAGATTGAGAAAATTGCTGGTGTAAATGTTTAGTAGTGGAAAAATGAATTAGAACAAGGTTGCCTGGGTCAATTCATAGATCCTGTTACGTTGGGTTATCAATTGGATGTATGTAATCATGTAATTATGATGTAAATTGTGGAAAAGGTCATTTTTGTGTGGCTGTATTTGAATATGATCCTAGCTACCTTGCTTGCTTGTGTTTGCATAAGTATCTGTAATTGTATGTTTATAGTCTTGCATAAAAGCTAAGTTAGTGAAATCTACTAGCAGTACTGCAGCTGCTAGCAACCTTGAAATGATGTCAAAGGCGATGCTGGTTAGGCCAAATGTGGCAGCTCTATGCTTGTTGAGCAGCAAAAGAGCGCTGTCATCTCTCCGTGGAGTGACAGTGGCTTTGGCAAAGAAGAACAATCGTCTTTCAATTGATAGTTCGTTATACACGAGGAAGAGTCCTGTTTCCAGCTTTGATGGTCCGGTCTCGAACTACCGTCGGACATTCTGCATCCGAGCCTCGGCTGAATCTGGACCAATTGGATCCCCTTTGATGGAGTCGATGCAAAAGAAGGTCTGTTCTTAGTTCTGCTTATCTGTCCACCAACATTATACTACTACTGTTTTGGCTTTTATCTGGTATCGGCTAGGTTCTCCACTTTTTTGTAGAGATGAGGCAGCTAGTTACTCTCCAGTGAAATGTATGCTTTTATGAGATATCTATAGTTCCACTCTAGGCTACATAGTCATGCTATGAGATAAATGACTTTGAACTTGTATGTACTAATGTACCTGCACATACCATAGAGATTCCAAGAAAATAGTTTCCTTTTGTGAGAGTATTAAGGAAGATCAGGGCATGTTATTTTTGAAATTTCACCAGTTTCATGAGTGTACACTGTAGCTACCAACTGAGTATATTTATTGGGATAAGCACTGAATTACATTATGATAAGCAACTCTGGCCTCTGGGGGTATTTGTGATATATGATGTAGTTTCTTTGAAATGCTAATTCCCACTTTTAATGAATGTGACGTAGAAGCTGTTCTTGTGTTTAATTCTTCATGTTGTGAAATGCATTTTTTCAGATTAAGGAAGAATTAAGTGCAGAGTCAGTGGTCGTGAAGGATGCTTATGGTGATGGTCGGCACGTTAGGTGAGTCACCTATTTACTTCTTCAGTGCAAGCCACACAAGAACTCACATCACACGAGCTTAATATTATGCTTTAGAGTTTAGACTCATTCTAATACCTATTCTGCACGTATTCTCAGCATCGATGTTATCTCTACGTCTTTTGAGGGGAAATCTGCTGTGAATAGGCAGAGGATGGTCTACAAGGCAATCTGGGAAGAACTGCAGGACACAGTTCACGCTGTTGATCAAATGACTACACGCACTCCATCTGAAGCATCGGGAATGTGATGAAGAATACTGTTTAAGAGCCTTAACCAACATTCATTCTGTGTTTTCTTATTGATTACATAGCTCTTCTGGATTCTGAGTGTTGTAGCAAATTATGGAACAAAAGTTTCAGTGAATGAAATACTTTTCCTAAATCTTGCAGTCTCTAACAGTGCAAGTATGTTTGAGCTTTCCCTTTTGTATTGATTCCAATTCCATATACGCCTCTAATCAACGGAAACGAACCCTAAATGTAGTAAGCTTACTAAATGCTTCAAGAATCAGCACTAATATTGATAGTGAAATCACCAATAAGATGAAACAAAAATTCGAAAAAGTTGCCTCACGGTCACGGGGGTCGGGGCCATACATGCATTACGATGATCAGAGGAGAACAAGGCAAACCGGGCCATACATCAAACCATCAAAGTACTGCCTTTCTTGCTGAGGCATGGATATCATGTGCATGTTTTTCATCCAACAAGGACTCACCTTAAAGACTACACCTCAAGTTTACTGGACCTACGAATTAATGCTTCTATACAAAACTAAGCCTCTTTTCACACATTGCTCGTTCTACTTTGCTGGCGCCTGGCTGTTCATATACTCCTTGAGCGTCGAAAATTACAAGGTAAAATCAGCTTCTTCAGAGAGTGAGTTAATGTAGCTTCATTGTGTGTTAGGTGCTGCTGCCCATATTCAGCACTCTGCCACTCCGGCGCCTCATCAATTCTCATATGCTGCATAAAGTGAAGCTGCGTACGACATAAACACACACGATATCAGAAGCAGCTTCAAATGCTTAATGCATAACAGTTGAAAGTAAGCAGCTTAAGCAACACTCAGACATCCACTGTTACAAACATCCTCTATACTTTCACTTCCTCTGTTTAGAAAGAATGTACATTCCCATTTCGACTTATACAGAACATCAATGCATACAGCTAACAGCCTAACCTGCAACTCTGCAAGTATCTATAGACTGGGGTATCACAACTCACAAGGCGAAAGGGGAACGAAAACGTAAAAAGCAGACGGAACGAGAAGTTTTACCTGATCACCATCTTTGATCCCAAAACTGTCAATACAAGCTTTGTCACTGATTAGCTTCTGCCCTTCATAATTCAAGCAAAAGTGACTCCATACAAGCGGCCTACACAATTAACACAGTATACCATAACAGTTGCAGAAAATAGATACAATACAACAACAACAAACATCAAATAAAGAACAATCTAGAGACATTTTGAAGCAGAAAGAAACATATAACAGTGAAGCTTAAAGGTTAATAAAAATGGGGATTTTTCCAAACTGCTAAACAAACCAGACGGATACGAAGATTCGTTGAATCGAATCACACATACCAGTGCGGTTTTCCAGAGCAATTGTGCGCGAGACTGAATTCTTCTTCTATGGCTAATCTAAGCCTAGCAACTGAAGCATTTCTCGGCACCTGAAAACCTGGAAATCGAATATTTTAACTACCCAACTTTCGATAGCACAGCAGAAGTGAAAAGGGGGAGTTTCTTGGAAAGAGAATACGAAAACTGAAGAGGGTTGAAGAAATTACTGAAAGAGGAGCCGTCGAGCTTAACAACGGAGAGTTTGAGGAGATGAGCTGGGAGCTTCTGATACTTGAGATTCTTCTTGCGAAGAGAAAATGGGAGCAGGTTCTTGATTGACCCAGTTTTTCTGTCCGCTTTCTTCACCATTGTTGCGTTCTTCTTGATTTCTTCTGAGTTCTCATTTGTCAATGAAGAGGAGAATAGAAGACTAGTTTTAGAGAGAAGGAATGTTTTTAGAATTTTTCAATTTTTTATTATATACTATATTTACTCCATCTGACTAAAGTTTTTCGTGAATTCGAAAAGGTACTGGATATGTTAATTTTAAATATATTTATTGTTATGACTTAAAAATTAGTAGGTTTCAAGAATGGAAATAGAAAACTTAAATAATTAAAATGCAAAAATGAGAAGTTTCTAGCAGAATTCAGTAAGTAATGAGTAATATTTAAATAAGTTAACCGTTACTTTATACGAGGATTTTACTTTTTTCTTTTTTTTTTGTAACAAATAATTGGGGTACAGAATATTAGTAATATGATTTGAAAATTTCAAATTCTTCTCGAAATATTTGAACAAAACTAAATCCAATCTAATTTATTTGAATGTCGTTGGTAATGACAGAATAATTGTTCTCCTGTCAGAGCAATGGAAGGTAATTTTTGTACATCATAATTTGAATATTAGTGTTAAATTAAACTAGCGCGAGGTAAATAGTTTGTAATTATCAGCGGTCGTATCTGAACATGAAGTAACTTAAATAAATAACGTGAACTTAACTTATTTAAAGCATATAAACCTCCAATAAATAAAGCTAGACTTGATGCAACATATTCTAAAAGGTAGAATGAACGGTGTATCTTAGTCTTAAGGCATACACAATTCAGAACTACTTTGTTGAAATACTCCAAAGTCTAGCAAGGTTTAAAGGGGCTGTGAAGAATCCTTCTCATATCAACAAATTGCATTTATACTTAACTTCTTTTTTACGATTATTTGAAGTCATAACTTAAAAATGGGTAATTGATAAACATGCAATTTGGTTTAACTGAAATTCTTTCACTTAACTTAGACTTTGTTATTTCTCGCTCAGAATTTCAGAATTGAACTGAATTGATCTAAAGTTAAATGAAATAAAGTGCAAATTTAAATTAACCGAAGTTGAATTGAACTTCGGGTTAATTTCCCCCATAGCATTGCTTGATAAGCCCATTAGGCCATTAGCGACCAAGGCCCAAATAGCTGAAAGTCGGTTTTTCAAAGAGACCGCCATCGTGACCCAATAAATATCATTTCAGGCCCACATCCGCGACTAATCGTTTCACTCTCATCTTCTCCATCGCGAGATAGATTCGAGTGTAGCTCTGTCACTGAAAACCTTATAAACCCTAACCAATTTCCCCCTCCATCAGACGATATCAGGTCCGTACACCTGAACAGACCTTCCGCTCGACAGGCGGATTTGAATTCCGTCAATCATGTATAACGGTCAGGATTGGAACAATTTCAATAATCCGGCGCCGCCCGGCACTAGCGGCGGTGCCGGAGCTATGCCACCAATGATGCCGCCTCCCGGAACTGGAGGACCGCCTCCTGGAGCTCCTCCACCGCCTTCTGTGCAGCCGCCATCTTACACTGTAGTTCCGACTGAATCTCAGCTGGACGAGAGGGCCAGAAAGTGGATGCAGCTGAACTCGAAGAGGTATGGAGATAAGCGGAAGTTTGGATTCGTGGAGGCGCAGAAAGAGGATATGCCACCTGAGCATGTCAGGAAAATCATAAGGTATGGTTCATATATGTTTTAGTTGCAATTTCGAGATTTTGCTGATTCGAAATGATTATGTTTTCGTTGCTATTTGAGCTGGTAGTTTGTATGTGAGCTGCTCTGGAGAATAATCATGTGTTTTTCTCACTAGTTGGATTTACTTAGCCTGTTCTATGTTCAATCATAACGTAAGTTCCAGCATTCTGCTTTACTTGTTCAACAGTAATATTAATGATTATTTGGCATATTCCTGCGCTTAGGACTCACTTTCTACTTAAACTCAGTAAATCGCAACGAATGCGTGGCTTCAATTCGAGTTACAGTTGCTAGGTTGTATTAATCTCTGATATTTTCTTGTGTGTCGTTACTTGAGCGTTTTTGTTGCAATTTGATTTTTCCGATTCATTTAACATTCTCACTTTCCGGTTAAACTACTTGAGTGTTCCGGATGCAATCTGATTTTCGCTATCCATTTAAGATCCTACTACAGGATTATTTCGTTACTAGCAAATATTAGGATCTATTGTTTTCTCCGGATAGATTATTGTCTTACTGATATATTATACCATAGTCTATATAATGTTAGCAGAAACATCAAAGTTTTGTTTGCGTATCATAGGATGCTACTCAACACTTACAGCTACTTGTGTAGTTTAAATAAATGTTAGTGCTGCTTTTGCTAATCAAAAGTTCTGTCATGTCAAATTTGTTACAAGATTATAATTATTGAATCTCAATCTCGTTTTACTGGTAACATTCTAACAAATAACGGTTATGTAGTGAACATAATTCGCGGCAGAATGTTCTGTTTGACTAGATATTCGAATTTATAGATTTTGTCTGTCTTGGGAGGTAACAGTTGGGCGGTATCTGCAGCATGCTTTTTACTTGTATGGTAATGTGTCATGTTAAAGACGGTGTCGCTGTGGGTGAATACCCACAATTTTTTCCGGAGATCCTTTCATGACTTGCCTTATCGCACAGTGGAAGTTCGTTTTGTGTAGAATAGCTTTGCTATACTTCTTCTGTATGATTATTTTATCCATTTGATATCTTAATAGATTGCTTGGTCTAATATAGGATGATAATTTACTATTCTCTGCAGGGACCATGGTGATATGTCATCAAAGAAGTTTCGCCATGATAAGCGTGTGTATTTGGGAGCTCTTAAATTTGTTCCACATGCTGTCTATAAGCTTCTTGAGAATATGCCCATGCCTTGGGAGCAGGTATCTGCCTTTCTGAATTCTAGGCACTATTGATTTCTCATGAATTTCCGTTTTCTTTGGTACAGAGCCTCTAATCTTGTTTATTTCATAGGTCCGGGAAGTCAAGGTTCTCTACCATATCACGGGTGCTATTACCTTTGTGAATGAAATACCATGGGTTGTAGAACCAATTTATTTAGCGCAGGTATGTCAACCTATTTTAATAACATGTGTTTGCGAAATCCATTGCGCTTATTCTTTCGGATTTCTTCACTAATTCTCTGTTTTTATTCAGTATTACGTATTAATGCCATTTCGCTATTCTGCAGTGGGGTACCATGTGGATTATGATGAGAAGAGAAAAGAGAGATCGGAGGCATTTCAAGAGAATGCGTTTTCCACCTTTTGATGATGAAGAGCCTCCATTGGATTATGCTGACAATCTTTTAGATGTTGATCCATTGGAGCCAATCCAGTTGGAGTTGGATGAAGAAGAAGATGGAGCTGTCCATCGTTGGTTCTATGACCATAAGCCTCTTGTAGGAACAAAGCTTATCAATGGGCCCAGCTACCGGAAGTGGCATCTTTCACTTCCAATAATGGCTACACTTCACCGGCTCGCTGGACAGTTGCTTTCTGACCTGATTGATCGCAACTATTTTTATCTTTTCGACATGGAGTCTTTCTTCACGGCGAAAGCACTCAATATGTGCATACCTGGTATGTCTTGTTCTAAATTATGGTCACTTTTACTCGTATATTCTGTTCTTCTTCATTGAATGTTTACCGGAAGACAGTTTTAACCTCTCCTCTGTTACTTTCTGCAGGTGGTCCAAAGTTTGAACCTTTGTACCGTGATATGGAGAAAGGGGATGAGGACTGGAATGAGTTTAATGACATTAACAAGCTTATCATCCGATCACCTCTGAGGACGGAGTACAGGATTGCTTTCCCCCATCTTTATAACAATAGGCCCAGGAAAGTTAGGCTTAGTATTTATCACACTCCGATGATAATGTACATAAAGACCGAGGATCCTGATTTGCCAGCATTTTACTACGATCCCCTGATTCACCCCATCACAAGTACAAACAAAGACAAGAGAGATAAAAAGAATCTTGAGGAGGATGAAGATGATGATTTTGTGTTGCCTGAGGAGGTTGAACCTTTACTAACCAGCACGCCAATCTACACCGACACAACTGCTGCTGGTATCTCACTATTGTTTGCACCACGCCCCTTTAATATGCGTTCTGGTCGGATGAGACGTGCTGAAGATATTCCTCTCGTGTCTGAGTGGTTCAAGGAACACTGGTGAAACATTCTATCCTTTTTTATTTCCCCATATGTCTCTGTTGATGAACTTATGCTTATATAACTAATAATTTTTTATTGCTTTCTGCAGTCCTCCATCTTACCCTGTTAAAGTTCGTGTAAGCTACCAGAAGTTGTTGAAATGTTTTGTGTTGAATGAGCTGCATCACCGACCCCCCAAGGCTCAAAAGAAGAAGCACCTATTTAGGTCTCTTAAAGCTACTAAGTTTTTCCAGACCACTGAACTTGATTGGGCTGAGGCGGGGCTGCAAGTTTGTAAACAAGGATACAATATGTTGAATTTGCTGATCCATCGTAAAAATTTGAACTACCTTCATCTTGATTATAACTTCAACTTAAAGCCCGTGAAGACCCTTACCACTAAAGAACGTAAAAAATCTCGATTTGGTAATGCGTTTCATCTTTGTCGTGAAATCTTGCGTTTGACGAAGCTTGTCATTGATGCCAACATCCAATTTCGGTTGGGAAATGTGGATGCATTTCAGCTGGCAGATGGTTTGCAGTACATTTTTTCACATGTTGGTCAATTGACGGGTATGTACCGTTACAAGTACAGACTGATGCGACAGATTCGAATGTGCAAGGACTTGAAGCATCTGATATATTACCGATTTAACACTGGGCCAGTTGGGAAAGGTCCTGGTTGTGGTTTTTGGGCACCAATGTGGAGGGTGTGGTTGTTTTTTCTTCGTGGTATAGTACCGCTATTGGAAAGGTGGTTGGGGAACTTGCTTGCAAGACAATTTGAAGGGCGACATTCCAAAGGAGTCGCCAAAACTGTTACAAAGCAGCGGGTAGAGAGTCACTTTGACTTGGAGCTTCGTGCTGCGGTTATGCATGATGTGCTTGATGCTATGCCAGAGGGTATCAAACAAAATAAAGCAAGGACCATCTTGCAGCATTTAAGTGAAGCATGGCGTTGCTGGAAGGCAAATATACCTTGGAAGGTACATGTATATCTAAAATTTTCAATTACTGGTCAACTGATGATATTATGGAACTATTCTATTTTCGCAAGATCTTTTGTACTTGATCTGAAAAACCCATTTTGCTTATTAGGTACCGGGGTTGCCTGTCCCCATAGAGAACATGATACTTCGTTATGTGAAGTCAAAAGCTGATTGGTGGACAAATGTTGCTCACTACAATCGGGAACGTATCAGAAGAGGAGCAACGGTTGACAAGACCGTCTGTAGGAAGAATCTTGGAAGGTTAACCCGTCTTTGGTTGAAGGCAGAACAGGTATGCCTTGCTCTTCAGCACGTCCTGGAACAACTTCCAGGTCTTGCTTGTGATTCTTCTTATGTTTGTAGCGTGTTTCTGAAATAGTCCTCTCCTCTCTTTTGCAGGAACGGCAACACAACTACCTGAAAGATGGTCCTTACGTGACACCTGAAGAAGCAGTTGCAATTTATTCCACCACTGTGCATTGGTTGGAATCTAGAAAATTCTCGCCAATTCCTTTCCCTCCGTTGTCTTACAAGCATGATACAAAGCTCCTGATTCTGGCACTGGAGAGATTGAAGGAATCGTACAGCGTGGCTGTCAGGTTGAACCAATTACAAAGAGAAGAATTGGGACTGATTGAACAAGCTTATGATAATCCACATGAGGCTTTATCACGTATTAAAAGACATCTATTGACACAGCGTTCCTTTAAAGAAGTAAGTTGCTTCAGAAGATTTCGTTTTAATGCAGCCCTTAAAAATAATTAGTTAGCCTTTTGTTTTGTTGTTGTGTGTGCGTAATCCTAGTGCCCCCATGTTAAACATTTCCTTAATGTTGCTCATGTTCAAAGTTAGCTAATAATAATGCGCTACTTGCAGGTCGGTATCGAGTTCATGGATCTGTACAGCTACCTGATCCCTGTTTATGAGATAGAACCACTTGAAAAGATAACAGATGCGTACCTGGATCAATATTTGTGGTATGAGGGTGATAAACGTCACTTATTTCCAAATTGGATCAAGCCTGCTGATTCCGAGCCACCACCACTTCTTGTCTACAAATGGTGTCAAGGGATCAACAATTTGCAAACCGTATGGGACACTGGTGATGGGCAGTGCGTGGTGATGCTTCAGACAAAGTTTGAAAAGTTCTTTGAAAAGATTGATCTGACGATGCTCAACAGGTATTCTTATAGATTCACTGGCTACATAGATTTGTCAAATAAATTACAGGAAGCAAGTGATTCGTAACTATACAGCTATACTGACTTTTATTCTGCTCTTCTGCAGGCTTCTTCGATTAGTTCTCGATCATAACATTGCTGATTACGTCACTGCAAAGAATAATGTTGTTTTGTCATACAAGGACATGAGCCATACTAATTCTTATGGGCTCATCCGTGGTCTTCAGTTTGCTTCGTTCGTCGTGCAATATTACGGTCTTGTGTTGGATCTCCTTCTTCTTGGTCTGACCAGGGCAAGTGAAATTGCTGGTCCTCCACAGATGCCAAATGAGTTTATTACTTTCCATGATACAAGAGTAGAAACTAGACATCCAATTCGTTTGTACTCTAGATACATTGATAGGGTACATATTTTATTTCGGTTCACTCATGAAGAGGCTCGGGATCTTATTCAGCGGTATCTCACAGAGCACCCAGATCCCAACAACGAAAATATGGTCGGATATAACAACAAAAAATGCTGGCCTAGAGATGCTAGGATGCGTCTTATGAAACATGATGGTAAATGTCTCCTCATCCCTCCATCTCTCTGAGAGTAGCACATTTTATATTGGTTAACTGTTTTTCTGACCGACTCTGAGCTAATTCCATTATGTCTTTCATTATCAGTGAACCTTGGTAGAAGTGTTTTTTGGGATATGAAGAACCGTCTTCCGCGAAGCATTACCACGTTGGAGTGGGAGAACAGCTTTGTTTCGGTCTACAGCAAAGACAATCCAAATTTACTCTTTAGCATGTGCGTGCTTCTGCACTCTTTCACTTCTTGTTTTCTCAAGTACAAATCTGTCTGCATAAATACTAATATATTTTGGATGTGTAGGTGTGGATTTGAAATCCGAATTCTTCCAAAGATAAGAATGACCCAAGAGGCTTTCAGCAATATGAGGGATGGAGTTTGGAATCTCCAGAATGAGCAAACCAAAGAGCGTACATCGGTTGCGTTTTTGAGGGTAGATGATGAACATATGAAAGTGTTTGAGAATCGTGTAAGACAGATTCTCATGTCTTCTGGTTCAACTACATTCACTAAGATTGTGAACAAATGGAACACGGCTCTTATAGGTACTAATTCGACGCATTGTATCCTATTGACCTCTTGTTTTACTTTTCATGCTGGTGGTATTGAACACGATTACTGGCCTGGTCTGCTTTCTTTTTGTGGCTATAATTGTTTGCTTCTGATGTAGGGCTCATGACGTATTTCCGTGAGGCTACTGTGCACACCCAAGAACTGTTGGATCTACTTGTCAAATGTGAAAACAAGATACAGACTCGTATTAAGATTGGATTGAATTCTAAGATGCCTAGCAGGTAATAGACTTTCTAAGTTCTGATGTACTGTAATTACAACCATTTTATGATGTCGTTTCTAGATGATCAAGAAATTCTTACAATTTTTAATCTGGCAGGTTCCCTCCTGTCATATTCTATACCCCCAAGGAGATCGGAGGACTTGGAATGCTTTCGATGGGCCATATTTTGATTCCTCAGAGCGACCTTCGGCATAGTAAACAGACAGATGTGGGCGTGACACATTTCAGGAGTGGAATGAGTCATGAAGAGGATCAGTTGATTCCAAACTTGTATCGGTACATACAGGTATGTGAATCTTTAGCTTTCTGTATCCTTTCTCCTCCCTCCCAACCTCCAGTCTGTAAAACACTGTTCACTCCTGCTTTTGTTGTGATCTCACTTTTTATTTGGCTTATGCACAGCCGTGGGAGAGCGAGTTCATTGATTCCCAGCGTGTTTGGGCGGAATATGCGCTGAAGAGGCAGGAAGCTCAAGCACAAAATAGGCGATTAACCCTGGAAGATTTAGAAGTAAGTCTACCATTGGCATTTGTACTTGTTTTTAATAATTCTCATTTCTCCATTATGCTTGGCAGTTATTTATGTGAACTTGTGTAATGCAGATCGTTTAGTTTCATATAATAATTTCAGTACCATCACATGAGTTACTTGCTTATTATTTGTTTGCATTTGGTGTTCAGGATTCTTGGGATAGAGGTATACCTCGTATCAACACTCTGTTTCAGAAGGACCGGCACACACTTGCATATGACAAAGGCTGGAGAGTGAGGACAGATTTCAAGCAATATCAAGTTTTAAAACAAAATCCGTTCTGGTGGACTCACCAGAGGCATGACGGTAAATTGTGGAACTTGAATAATTACAGAACTGATGTTATCCAAGCTCTGGGAGGAGTAGAAGGAATTCTGGAGCATACACTGTTCAAGGGAACATAGTAAGTAAAAAAATGCATATAATTGCCAGTAGCTGTTTATTAATTGAATCCTTTTTTTTTGCCATTTCTCTTTCTGGCTAGAAACTTTATGTGATAGTGATATCACTAAACCAACATTTGAGTATTTTGGTGGAATATTAATCATATATATCTTGCAGCTTCCCTACCTGGGAGGGTCTTTTCTGGGAGAAGGCTTCTGGTTTTGAGGAGTCCATGAAGTATAAGAAGCTGACTAATGCACAAAGATCTGGGCTTAATCAAATTCCTAATAGGAGATTTACTCTATGGTGGTCACCAACGATCAACAGGGCAAACGTTTATGTTGGTTTCCAAGTGCAGCTTGATCTAACTGGAATCTTTATGCATGGAAAGATACCCACCTTGAAGATATCTCTTATTCAGATCTTTCGAGCCCACTTGTGGCAGAAAATACACGAAAGTGTGGTGATGGATCTTTGCCAGGTTTTGGATCAGGAGTTGGATGCTCTAGAAATTGAGACAGTTCAAAAAGAAACAATCCACCCCCGAAAGAGTTACAAAATGAACAGCTCTTGTGCTGATATCCTCCTTTTTGCTGCCCATAGATGGTCTATGTCAAAGCCCAGCCTTGTGGCGGAGACAAAGGACGTTTTTGACCAGAAGGCTAGTAATAAGTACTGGATTGATGTACAGCTGCGTTGGGGTGATTACGATTCTCATGACATTGAGCGATATACCAGGGCAAAGTTTATGGATTACACGACAGATAATATGTCTATCTATCCATCCCCTACAGGTATTTTGTTAATTATGTACTATGATATCCATTATTTTCAGTCCTGGCTATTGTATAAACGTTGAAATTTCAATTTTGAACTGAATTCTAACTTAATGTCATGTTTAGGTGTCATGATTGGTCTTGATCTAGCATATAATTTGCACTCTGCATTTGGGAATTGGTTCCCAGGGTCGAAACCGTTGATTCAACAGGCCATGAACAAGATCATGAAGGTATGTACATTTCGATTGGACTAGTTGTCTCTCTTTAAAAGTTAAGAACTTTGAGCCTTGTGCAATAATGAAATATTACCCCTAACAATTATGAACTGTGTAATAAGAATGTTTGTCTTTAGATGAGTTAATTAGGGGTAATAATAGAATCAAGAGGTGTCAGTGTGAAAAGCTGAAATACTATTTATTTTAGAAGGCTAAAGCAGTAGTATGTCCTTGATTCAAAATTTAGGGTAGCTCCCGCTATTAAATTTACAATGATGTGATAATGTGTTATAAAGGAAACAGCACTGATTTATGTCGTTAATCTTTCTATTGCAGTCAAATCCAGCACTGTACGTTCTGAGGGAACGTATAAGGAAAGGGCTTCAACTGTATTCTTCAGAGCCTACAGAGCCTTATTTATCATCGCAGAACTATGGAGAGATATTCAGCAATCAGATTATTTGGTTTGTTGATGACACAAATGTATATCGTGTCACGATACACAAGACATTTGAGGGAAATCTCACCACGAAACCCATCAATGGTGCAATCTTCATATTCAATCCTCGAACTGGTCAGCTGTTCCTAAAGGTTCGTATCTCGTCCCTGCTAATTAATAACCAATAAAGTATTCTTTATTTGGAAGAAAAATAGCAGATAGCATTGAAGTCTATCCTTCTGCTACTGCCCAGAGGTTGCTCGCAATTCACCCCTCGCACTTGACTTTTATGTTACATGTCCCGTTCCATTAGGAAATGCTTGTATACTGGCTAGGACCCACAGTGTACAATAAATGATGAGATTTCTGGCGAACTAGTCGTTTCCGTAGAGTTCACTGGTACATATAAATTGGCTTTTGCTGCAATGTCTGAAATTGATTGATGCATGTGTCTTGCAGGTCATCCACACAAGTGTGTGGGCTGGGCAAAAGCGACTTGGTCAGTTGGCCAAGTGGAAAACTGCAGAGGAAGTGGCTGCATTGGTACGGTCATTGCCTGTTGAAGAGCAACCGAAGCAAATCATTGTGACCCGAAAAGGAATGTTGGATCCTCTTGAAGTCCACTTGCTCGATTTTCCCAATATTGTGATAAAAGGGAGTGAGTTGCAGTTGCCATTCCAGGCTTGCTTGAAAATTGAGAAATTTGGTGACCTGATACTGAAGGCTACAGAGCCACAAATGGTTCTGTTCAATATTTATGATGATTGGTTGAAGAGTATCTCGTCGTATACAGCTTTCTCCAGGTTGATATTAATATTGCGTGCTCTACATGTTAATAATGAGAAAGCAAAGATGTTGCTGAAGCCTGACAAGACAATTGTTACTGAGCCACACCACATTTGGCCTTCTCTATCTGACGAGCAGTGGATGAAGGTACTCATTAAATAGCCTTGGTGTTGTTTGTACTTTGTTGTATATATGTTTGTGGAAGGGCACTTGTCTAAATATGTAATACCTGGATGTTAGTTCATGCTATTACCTGCATTAATCTTTGCGTCTGCGACTTCTGTAGGTTGAAGTTGCCCTCAGAGATCTGATACTCTCAGATTATGCCAAGAAGAACAATGTTAATACATCTGCACTTACCCAATCTGAGATTCGTGACATCATTCTTGGGGCTGAGATCACGCCACCTTCACAGCAGCGCCAACAAATTGCTGACATTGAGAAACAGGTCTAAACTTTGTTTCAAATTATGTTCCCTTTTTTGTTTTCTTTTAGCTTGGCTTGGCTGGTCTAAATGTGGATTCTTGTTCTTTCCTCCAGGCCAAGGAAGCAAGTCAGATTACAGCTGTAACCACGAGAACTACGAATGTTCATGGTGATGAATTGATTGTTAGCACTACCAGTCCTTATGGGCAAACTTCATTTGACACCAAGACGGACTGGCGTATTCGGGCAATTTCTGCTACAAACCTCCACCTTAGGGTCAATCACATATATGTCAACTCGGAAGACATTAAGGTAACTTTGACTGTGATGTTAGACTTAATAATAAAATTCTCTTTATATATAATTTTATTGATGTTGATTGGGGTTTATTTTTGTCTAATATTGCAGGAAACTGGCTATACATATATCATGCCAAAGAATATCTTGAAGAAGTTTATATGCATTGCTGATCTTCGTACTCAGGTTGCTGGTTACCTATATGGTATAAGCCCTCCTGATAATCCCCAAGTAAAGGAGATCCGCTGTATTGCTATGCCACCACAGTGGGGAACTCATCAGCATGTACATCTTCCATCCGGACTTCCTAATCATAATTTCCTGAATGACCTGGAGCCTCTTGGATGGTTACACACGCAGCCGAATGAGCTTCCTCAGCTTTCACCACAGGTTTGTTTTGAACTCGCATTCCTGTTCGTTTTTCCTTCCCTGGGTAATATTGATTATTGAAGTCTGATATAGCATATGGAATTGTGAAGTGCAAAACCCCTGTGGAACTTTGCTCTTGTTGGCTTCATATCATTTCCCCTTAACCACTTATTTAGTTTCCATAGTGTTTGTGTTGTTTCTCAATATTGATTCTAACATTTGGTGAAATGTTCAAAATTTTAGGATCTAGCTGCTCATGCTAAGGTATTGTCGAACAACCCACAGTGGGATGGCGAGAAGTGCATTATTTTGACATGCAGTTTCACTCCGGGTTCCTGCTCGTTGACTGCATATAAGCTGACCCCCTCAGGATACGAATGGGGAAAAAGCAATACTGATGTAGCAGCCAATCCACATGGCTATCTGCCAACTTACTATGAAAAAGTCCAGATGCTTCTCAGTGACCGTTTCCTTGGTTTCTACATGGTAATGCACATCTCCCACTTTCTGAAGATTTTCTACATGTTTCAATTTGATCACTCCGCCTTTCTTCTGTCCCTTACCTCATGTTCTATGTATACCGTCTTCTCATTTGCATTTTGTTGTGTGTGTTTGCAGATACCTGATAATGGACCATGGAACTACAATTTTATGGGTGTAAAGCATACTGCAAGCATGAGCTATGGATTGAAACTGGGAGCGCCTCGGGAGTTCTTTCATGAGGAGCATCGGCCAACACATTTTCTTGAGTTCGCCAAACTCGAGGAGGGTGAAGTTATCGAGGGTGATAGAGAAGACATGTTCAACTAGTTGCCTGAAACCGATAACTGTGTACTTGGTTAATTTTGAAGAGTTTTATACTGGTGTAAATATTTCTCTGTATGTCTTGTATGAATTCGATCGTGACCGGGAAGGGGCTTAGAAGTTAAACCAACTACTGCCCAGAGCTCGCTGTAACTTGAGTATGTGTACCAGCTTTATTGAGGAACCATACTGCTTCTGTTGACATCATATGCTTTGTTTTGCGGAGATTCAATTTAGGGCTTGCTTGCACTCCGACGTATTTTCTCGTCTGATTCGTTGGAACTTTGTTTCCCATTTCATCGAAGCCAACAAACTGTATTTTGTACTTCAAAATCAGAATAATATGTTTGTAAAGACAAAATATATAAGTGATAATTGAGATAATATCACTCGTAAATACTTGTGATATGGTAACGACGTTAACTAGCTGGATAAATGATGTTTAACAATACTATCCCCTCACAAAAACTTGACAAAAATGAGATAAGTAATGAAGTAGATAAGAAAGTAAGCAAGTGTAAACTTTTACGCGCAGATTAAGAAAATGAAATAAGTAATGAAGTAAATGAAAAAGTAATTAGTTTTTTGGTGATAAGTAATAGTGATGTTAAAATAATGTTTAAGTGTGCGAGGTACCTTCATTATATTGTAATGATTAAAGTTTTGTGGGACATTTAAAATAGAAAGTGAGTAAAATTTTGTGGGATGGAGGGAGTAGTACTATTCGTTTTCTTTTGTGCATTTCAAAGCTCGAATTCTAACCTTTCTAGTTACGACTTATCTACTTTAACGTTAAATCACTTTATGATTCCATGAATCGTTACTAGTTAAATAGATGATGTTTTACAATAAACAAATTTTAAATTGGAAATATCTATAAAAAGTACATTGAAAAACACAAATTGAATAATCATCAAGCACCCCTCAAAAAGAAAAAAAAATCATCAAACACAAGAATAATTGGGTCAAATAAACTGGAGATCATTTCCTCAATCAACCAATCATTTATAAGTATCCCTCTAAAAATGCACAACAAACTTCAACCTAACAAACACCATTCCTGTTACACATAAAATCCAGCCAAGCAACCAAGAACAAGAAGATAGAAAATGTTTGAACAAGCCAAGACTATGATTTAACACTCTCGATTTCCTGTTTCGGCTCTTTCTCTTCTGAAATGAACTCCGAACTGTCCTCTGCACCCGAATCTACAACAATCTTACTCGCGAACATCTCATGACTCTCCAAAACCGCAAGCTTCTCCTTATCTCCTTTCAGCAGTTCAAGCACTTCAAGGATTGTAGGTCTCTTCTCTGGTTGATTATGTGCACAGATTAATCCCACAAGGACGACTCTTTTCAGCTCTTCTTCTACATACTTGCCGTTCAGTTTTTGGTCTGCTATTTCATCGAACTTCCTTTCACAGGCCAATGGCAATGCCCAATCGCTGATTGTGCGCCTCTGTGTTGAACTCAGCTTCTCCAATGGCTTCTTCCCACTAGCAAGCTCGAGCAAAAGGATCCCAAAACTGTAAACGTCACAGCTCTCAGATGCCTTTCCTAGCATTGCGTATTCTGGGGCAAGGTAGCCAAGCGTACCCTTGACCCTGGTGGTAACGTGCGTGGCACCGTCAGGAATGAATTTTGCAAATCCGAAGTCAGCAACTTGAGCTTTGAAATCGGAGTCGAGCAATACATTGCTAGCTTTGATGTCTCGGTGGATGATGTGTGGGGTTGCATGCAGGTGTAGATACCTGGAACAAGTCAAAAGTAAAAACTGTTTATTAGTGAACTCTAAGTGGGAAAAGACAGAGTGGACAGCTGCATATTGCACTTACACAATGCCCTCAGCAGCCCCGATGCAAATGTTCATCCGCCTTGTCCAGTCAAGATGACATTCTGCGGAATGTTGGCCATGTAAGTGAGATAGTAAGCTCAGATTATTCATGTAGTCATAAACAATAAGACGCTCCTGCCCTTCAGCACAATAGCCTCGTAAAGTTAGCAAGTTCTTGTGTCGTACTCGAGCAAGTATTTCTACTTCGACAGAGAATTCCATCTCGGCTTTGTTACTCCATGACTTCAACCTTTTCACAGCTATCTGCAGAATCAAGATAAATTGAAGGAAGGATGCATAGTATATCAGGTATATGAAAAGGCAGATAAGATCTGCACGTTTTCACATCATCAGAGCTGCTGAGTTGCTTGAACTGAGAGAGCAATTCAATAGACAAGTATAAGATGGACGGTACAGAAAATGTCAACTGATGTGAAAAAGGGAACTTACAAATAAGAATTGTAACATGTGCTGGTCATGACATCTATTTCTATAATTAGTCACTACATAACTATGGTTGCAAAAAACATAATGCAGTCTGCAAGGAGGCAAAGTCGGAAAATCTCCAGTTTTTCCGGCATGGAGAACTCGGATTTACGATTAATTCAATTACATAAAAAGGGAATGTGGTGGAAATGGCTAGAAAAAGCAGTGAAGGCCCTCTTCAGGCCTCAAAGAAGATGAGTAACCAGGCGTATAAGTGTAGAAGTCAATGTGGTGAAGTATCGAGTTAATTTTTTAGCGACTACACGAAAAATCTGGGACACCATTGATCATAATGTTTAATTTGAAGGTTCAGCACACCACAATCCACATAACCTTTTGAGTATGGTTAAAAGCTCAATCTGCATATAGAGCTATAGGCTACACAGGCATGCGAGCTATAAATTCATTATCACATCAAATAGCTTTTTTTTTTCCTAGTGAAGAAGCACCATTTCTTTTCTAGAGCAACAAGAAGCAATGATCTCCCTTTTCACTAGCACGGCGCAACTGCTGGTTGTGCACATACACATGAAATAAATAACGACAGATGGTGTTAAGATAAGTGCTTCACTCTTAGCTCATCTATCCAAGCCACAAGCAGGTAGAACAAGTTTCCACTGTTTTATTAACCAAAACAAGAACATGATTGAAATCTTAATGAAACAATTCAACATCATAGACTAATCAGAATAGCACGTCTAAGTTATCGAAACAGATTAACAGGATTTGAAGTAGCACAATCTTACTTGAGAACCATCCCAGAGCTGACCCCAGTAAACACTGCCAAATCCCCCTTCTCCAAGCTTGTTATCATAGTTAAAATTATTCGTAGCCAACTGCAACTCCTTGAGAGAAAAAATCCTCCATGTAGACTCCTTTTTCCCTCTGCCTTTCCTGCTCAATTCATAAATTCACTCTGAATAACCACATTTAGTAAACAAGCAAGTCTTTTGTGTTAGAACGCTCTATGGTTAGACACACCCTATCGAATCACAGCACCTATGTTTATATCGACATAGTTGAAGAGGACGCGTCCAAGCATAGACGGTCAAACACAAGACGTTGTGTTAGTAAATACAATTAACTCTTAAGTGTCTAACCTAAACAAACACCTCCATTTTTTTCATTAAAACCATTCAAGGATAAAAAATCATCTAAGGTCTAACACAGGGGATTCAAATTCAAATTCAATTTCAATTTCAATCATATGTGATTCGTAATCAAATTACTCCAAGGAAATAATATGTAAGCTAAAATCAGAAACCAATCAAGAACAACAAGAAATTGACCAAATAAAGAATTGAAATGAAACACATACCGATCTGCACCCTTAAAACAACATAACATGGAGCTAAAATCCATAAATCCCAGTCAGAAGCCAAACCCCACAAAGCAAAAACCTTCCTATTTCAACAAATTTCACAGACCACAACCCATCAAGCAAATTCCTCTCCTGAAGCAAGAACAAACAAACGAGCTGGTCCGGTGGAAGCAGAATTAGATGTATGAGTGTCGAAATTTCAACTTGGGTTTGAATTTGAAGGTCGTTGATTGAGTAAAGGTCCTGTCCTGATGAGAGGGAATGACAGAGGAAAAAGACAGAAAACAGCAAATTTTTAAAAGTTCAGTAATATTTTTCTAATTTTGAAAAAAGTTTGGAAATGGAAAAAAGAGAGCTGACAGGAGATTGGTCTGAAGAAGTTTGGAATATTGGAGAAGAGAAGAGCGTGTGGGTCTGTCAGTGAGTTGATGAATCTTTGTTTAATTCAATCGAAATTTCGAACCGAACCAAACCGAACTGGACAGACCAAATCGTAAATTGAACTTATCTGAACTAAAATGAATTTAATATTTAAATTGAGGGGGAGTATCTTCTAGATACAAATTGTGACACAATATTTTATCTAAATCGTATACTAATTTAGTATTTCATCAAAATCATTTAAAAACATACTAAAAATAATTTTAATTAATAGTTATATCTTAAAAATAGATATTAGTACTAATAAAATAAGTACGACACACTAATTGGTACTACAAAATTAGTACTCTATAATCCGAGGTATTAAAAGAATATAGATATTTATTACGAAAATCCTAAAAAAGATGAAATAGGTACCTTTACCATGTATTAGTATGGTAAATCTAGTACTCTTGCATAATTTGAGGTAATAAAAACAATAAATTTGTTAGACATAAGTACCAAAAAATAATAATGATTACATTTAAAAGGCTGTTGTTACTTCCAGAGCAGCAATGTTACTGCCAGGGCTATATTCCATTATTTTTGGAAACTGAATTAATGGTCAACATTTCATTCCATAAGTATCCCTTAATCACATTGCCACCGATGTCTAATTCTCTTCAACTCTCTCTCTCTCCAATAACTTTTGGAGTAAATTGTATTTTGCTTCCTAACATGAAAACTTAATTTTGTTCAACCCCTCTACTTTGAAAATTTTTCGAAGCTCCATTTGTAATTCTAGTTCGTCTAAATTCATTGTGCATTCCTGTTAATATAAAGTCCTGTTAATATAACATCCAAAAATAATGTTATATAAGGTGGTATTGGATTAGTGTAAGTTCTGTCCTGTTCATTGTGCATTTAAAATTGTGACTATTGACATAAAAAATTATCCATAAATTATGGATCTGTGATTATTTTATTACATCCCAATACAACTAGTGTATGTATATGATATATTTAGTATTGAGTTGAAACATATTCATCTTAGGCGGGTTTGATGAAATAATGTGAACAAATTTGTACTTAAAAAATAAAAACCGGTTGTTATTCTAATCCCTTAAAATATTGAGACAAAGTTAGTGATTATCGGCCTGTTTGGCCAAGATTTAACTAAATGAGTTTTGAGAGTTAGTAAGTTGAGGAATAGTAAATAGTAAGTAGATGTTAGTTGAGTTTTTTGGTGTGATATTTTATAGGTTTTAGGGGGGAATATAATAGGGGTGTAAGAGATGTGTAAGAAAGGTGTAAGAAGTGGGGTATGCGTTTAAGAGATAAAAGTGTGGGGTATGTGTAAGAGTGTGAAAAGAATAAATAGGGGTATGTGGTATTGTTTTACTAACTGAGGTAACTAAATCTTGGTCAAACACAAAAAACTCATTTAGTTAGCTAATTGAGGCCACTAAATCTTGGCCAAACAGGTTGTATATATGTTGTCTTTGTTGGGTTAATTTTCACAAATTGTGTATTAGACAGTTAAAAGCGTTTATGATTTAGGCTCCGTTATCTTTCAACTTAAGTTTAGTTTCATTCAGTTCAGTTAGTTTAGATCAGTTTAGTTCAGTTTAGTTCAATTTCGGTTAGTCCAAATTTGTTCTTCACTTCAATTTAGTTGAGTTCAGGTTAGTTCAGTTCAGTTTACAAATTCTCAACTGAAAAGAATAGAGTCTTATACACATCCTATATTAATACAAATATTTTGACTTACAATATAAATTATAGAGTGTGTAAGCTAATTGTTTTTAGATCAAGTTTTGTGTTACATCGTTTATAATTAGATACACATTATATTGTAAATCTTATAATTTAAGTAAATATAGGTACATGTCTGTTCACTTATAAAGTACTAGGATTCCGAACACGCTACGCGTGTTATTGTGACACTTTTCTATGATAGTTTATATTTTTATATATTTTGTATTTTTATTTTAAAACTAAATATAATTTGTGATCTAATAAATCAAACGAATTTTATAATAAACAATTGATAAAGTTTGGTACATTTCGATTACTCATTAAAATTAAAAAGTTGTCGAAACATATCCATTACTGGTGTCAAATCGTAGATATTAATGAATAGATTATTTTGGTGAAATCGGATTTATGTCTGGATAATCGTATT
>JAYMSL010000133.1:0-36416 GCA_036897195.1 Plantago coronopus
ATTAATTTATCGATATAATAATATCTCGCTAAATTAATAAAATATCCCGGTCCCAACATTATTAATTTATATTATTAATTTATATAGGTTTTACTGTATCTTCATAATTAAAACGAAACAAATTCTTATTTGTCCATTTTCATCGGAACAAACAAGTTAAAGTTAAACTTGTATGATTATACTGTTGTTGTTTCCTTGTTGGCCTAATTAAATGAGCCGAGTTTGTAACTAGAGTCTATAGGTGTCCAATTTCCTGGTCATTTTGTGTACACGCTTGTATCAATACACTTGCTTGGTACTACCTCCGTCCAGTTAAATGCTTCTCATTTATTTTTATTGATCTGTTTTGGGTACAAAATAAATCTAAATTATATTGTCGAGAATTTTAGAAAAATTGTATTAAAACAGTTCAGTATTTATAATATTTTAATATAATTTTCTAATTTTATTTCCTAGATGTGATTTAGAAGTAATTTACGTCCAAAAAAAGTCAGCAAAAGTGAATTGGAAGCTTTTGACTGGACGAAGGGAGCAAGTTAGTAATTACTTCCTCCGTGCCCGCCCGAAGCTTCCCATTTGTCTTTTCAGTCAACAAATGAGCTCTGTTATGAAATCCGGTGGGTCGACCCGGTTAACCCGTCACCCGGAGGCCTTCCGGGCCGAAAACCCCCTAAATCCGACAAAATCCGCCACCCAGTAAAAACTCTGGTGACCCGGAAAAAACTCGGTAAAAACCCGGATTTTTTCTGGGTTGACCCGGTTCAATGCAAAAAAAAAAAAAACAAAAACTGATGAAGTAGAAAAATAGCCTAGCCGCAAAAAAGACAACAAAAACATCTTTTTTTTTAATTTAACCATAGTGAAATTCCCGGAACATGATGTTTTATTTATGATATGATGTTTTATTTATGATTTGATGAAATTAAGTAATACTCCCTCCGTCAAGTCAATAGTTTCTCACTTTCCTAGTCCATTACAAAGATTCTCATTTCCTTTGTTATACATGTGGTCCCAAATATTTATCTACTCATTTAATTACAACACATCAAACAATACTTTCACTACCTCCACTTGTAATATATTACTCCAAATGTAATCCTGAAAATGTTGATAGTTTTAATATGTCATATTTCGAACGGGAATACCGAGTTCACGTAAGGTAATAAAACTGGGCAAGTTTAGTCAAGTGTCAACTCCATCCATGGTTTATGAGAAAGTTTAGTCAATCAAATCCATGGTTTATTAAACCAAATGACCCAAGAACAATTAAACCATATGCTGCCAATACAACTCTGTGTGCCTTATCACCTTCATATCTTCTTCTTCTCCTTCTTCATCATCAGCCCAATCACAAAAATTCACACCCAGAATTTCCCCCATTAACAAACAAACGCACATCAGCAGCAATGCTGACATCAACTCTCCGGCCAACCACCTCTTCCACCACCGTCTCTCTACCACCTTCCACCTCCTCCTTCCGCTCCCCTCTCACCCCACCCTTCTTCCCAAATGCCTCCAGACTCAGATCTTCAAAACCCCTAAATCTCCGACTCCAGGCATCGCAGCCGCATACGGTGATCGAGAAGGAAGTTCCCGAAGCTGAGAGACCGACTACCTTCCTCAGAGAGACTAATGAAAATGATTCTAACTCCTCCGATTCGATTAGGGCGAGGTTTGAGAAAATGATTAGGGAGGCGCAGGACAACGTTTGCAATGCGATCGAGCAGGCGGATGGAGGAGGGAAGTTTAAGGAGGATGTGTGGTCGAGACCGGGTGGAGGTGGTGGAATCAGTAGGGTTTTGCAGGATGGGGCTGTGTGGGAGAAAGCTGGTGTCAATGTTTCGGTTGTTTATGGAGTTATGCCTCCTGAAGCTTATCGAGCAGCGAAACCAACTGAGAATGGCAATGTCAAGCCTGGACCTATTCCGTTTTTTGCTGCTGGCATTAGCTCGGTAAGCAACTGATTTCATTGATGAAATGGATTGGCATTTGTATGTTTAGTTTGTCTCAGCTTACTAGTTTGACTTGTTATGTAGGTTCTTCATCCTAAGAATCCATTTGCCCCAACTTTGCATTTTAATTACCGATATTTCGAGACTGATGCACCTAAAGGTATGATCAAAGAGTTCTATACTTGTTATTTCATTAATGTCGGAGCACATTCTACTTTGGATCAAGACTCAGGCTCACGGCTGTTATCTTTTACGAATGCAGTTACTTCGTAGGAAACTTGTTTTAGTGACAGAATTCAGTAATTTCTAGTATTGATTGGTATTGCTAAAAATTCTGTGTTATAATTGAAGTTTTATATGTGGGAGGTATTGCCACGCGATATTATGAGCAGTTTAGTGGTCAATCAGTTTTGAATCAACTGTACATTTTGGCAAAATCTCACACTAGAGTCATTTTAACCTAAAATGGAATAATGCATCCTGTGTCATGGTGAAGTAGTTAGTTATGCAACAACCCTGTCTACAGACCTGATCCTATCCACACTGAGTAGACTGGTGAAGTTGGGACGTTTTTATGTGCAGAAAATCAACAACTAATGGTATAGTTTGAACTTTGAAGTTTGCCAAGGAACGTGTCATGTTGTAAGAGGAATCAGAATACATGATTATGATCTAAATCAAAATGGTGTTCAAAAGGGTAAACTATTGTTTGAATGGGCGTGGTTTTCTTGAATAATTATGTTGGCGTTGCTGCATTTGTATATTTGAAGGATTCCCTGTATGTTACTATGTCTTGTATATTACTTATCACTATCTAGGCTTGGATAAGTATCTAAAATCTTCTTGACTATCTACTATGATATGTATTAACAAGGAGAGTAGGCCCAAGGTTGGTCCTTGTTATTGAAGTTCATTGAGGTTCTTCTATCTATTTGAAGCAAAACAAAATCATATTTATATATCTGATTGTGTGTCTTTAATTTATAATCACACGTTCTTGCCTGTTTGAACTTCTGGCTAAAACCAATCATATATTCACAACCAGTTGACTGTAACTGTGTCTGAACATGTAACAGTTGTAGAATCTTCCCGGGCATAGTACCCAAAGGATACACTTTGGAACTTGTGTAGAATCTTGATTATGAGCTTTTATAATTTGATGAGTTTTAGATGTAAAATATCCACGGACATTGTCTAGCATTCTGTTGGTGTTTTATGCACTCTGATATGCTGATATTCCTTCTCAACACTTGCAGATACTCCAGGAGCACCAAGACAGTGGTGGTTCGGTGGGGGTACAGATTTGACTCCTGCTTACATCTTTGAGGAAGATGTTAGGCATTTCCATTCGGTATGCATTAATACATTTCAGGATATTAAATTCTATCATAGAGCAAACAGCATGAAGGATCCATAGTAATTCTCCTGTGGAAGCAGGAAGATCTGAGGATTTATTGGCAAAGTCTTATATACATTACAAAAGGAATGATAAGTATATGTATGTATACATGTTATAGGTACAAAAGAGTGCCTGCGACAAATTCGACAGTGATTTTTATCCCCGGTTCAAGAAATGGTGCGACGATTATTTTTATATCAAGGTAGACCTCTACGTACTCTTGTTTATCTTATTTGCACATGAATTGTATATGCTACTGGAGTAAGTATTCTTCATAAATGCACGGTTCCAAGTTCCAACAAATTGTTAAGATCCACACAAAAATTCACATCTGAAAGTTCAATCAAAATTAGTTGGGATTAAGCAAGTAACCAAGTGTTAACAACGATAAAAGATTGTCAATTTGGCAATTTGTCATATCAGTATTTCACAATTGTTAATAAGATCTACATTTTTAATAGGTCAATTCTACTTCTCCATATTAAATGAAGGATTTTGAATTAATTCTGCTTCTTTGTAGTTTGTACTATTAAGCGTAAATCTCAACTTCATCAATATCGAAAATTAGATTAAATATCTTCTAGTATGTTCTTTCTATTTGTGATGTATTTTTAAATTCGTTTTTTTCCTCATCAAAATAATGCATCTCCAATATCCAACTATCACTAATATGCTCTGGTAAGGTTTATTTAACAATTGACAATCTCGCACAGATGAAAATGAATCTTAAAGAGATCCAATCTATCTTCTTTTGTTCCTTACTAATAACACCTCTTCACAGTGAACCTCATACTATTGTCCCTTATTTTCATGTAGCATCGAGGGGAGAGACGAGGTCTCGGGGGCATATTTTTTGATGATTTAAATGCTTATGATCAAGAGATGCTTCTTTCATTCTCTACTGGTAAATTTCTTACTCGTGTGGTATATCAATTCATAGAGGACCAGATAGCTTTTATTATCTTTTTATTATATATATCTGCCCTTGTAGTCATCTGCTGCATGGATATGCCTTGGGGTTGACATATTTGGACAAGATCAAGGTTATATTTGTTGGATTTTACATTTGTTTTTTTTTATTGCAGAGTGCGCTAATTCCGTTATTCCAGCATATATACCCATCATAGAGAAGAGGAAGGACACGCCATTTACAGAGCAACAAAAGGCATGGCAACAGCTGCGCAGAGGACGTTATGTAGAGTTCAACCTGGTAAACATACTTTACTATTGTTGTTTGAAGTTCACTTGATGCCTTTTACTTGCTACTTCCACAAAATGACCCAAGTTTAGATAATAGGAAACACAAATTACCATCTTTGGTGGTGTTTCATATTTGTTGGATATTCAGGCAACTCCAATGGGCCTCTTTCTAGTACTGTTATTCTATTCTATCGGCGAGCAGAAGACACTGCAAGATATTCTAACATGCCCCCTTTGTTGATGAAGGTTTATGATCGCGGAACAACATTCGGTCTTAAGACTGGTGGTAGGATAGAGAGTATTCTCGTCTCACTTCCATTAAGTGCACGCTGGGAATATGACCACGTAAGCTTTAAATAAACTTATGCTAAAATTTGAAGTATTTGCCTGGATTTGTTGCTGTCCTTTTCTGTAGAATTATAACAACCTCTCCTACTTGTTGCAGCAACCGGAAGAGGGAAGCGAGGAATGGAAACTTCTGGATGCCTGCATCAACCCCAAAGATTGGCTTTGAATTTTTTATGCTATCAAATTGTGTAGAGATGAGCCAGTAATCCTTCATATTTCCCTGTCTGTAGTTTAGTGTTATGTTGTGTATTACACAAGAGCAAGTATTTTTAGTCCTGTTCGTTTTGTATTTCATCTGTAATTGTAAGTAGGACAGAATTAACTTCTTGTAATATTGAAGTTTTATATAGTTTGAAATGGCGGCTGGTCTGTGTATTGTTCTTATGGATAGTGTTTCCAGACTCCTTACAAATTACATACAATCATCAGGCGTTAATTTTCTTCTTCTTACTATATATCGACTCTTTCTTTAGATGAAATGAAACTCCTAGGTACAACCTAAGGTTTGATTATGAAGAACAGACATCTCTTGTGCAGTCTATATCTCCTGGGAGTTTCTGCTTTCTTTGTAAAAGGAACAAAGGGTGTTAGGCATATTTCGAGTCCGGAGGGAACTACTGACTTGAGACACAGTACTTAGCATGTAGGTACTGCTAGTGCTTACCTCAGGGGAACTGGTCACTTTGCCCTTAAAGACTATTTACTGCTGTATTGTATCTTCTTGCACACCACTCACTATTATATGGAGTCTGGTCCTGCATGTTTGGTTCTTCTTATGTATAGACTGATGCTAACTGGTGGTTACAATGCACCCTTTTGTGAATAGATTGGATGGTAAACTTTTGGCCTACTCTTGCCTTACATCCTGGCTTGTGTTAGTTGTGTACTTGAGTGAGGCAGCTTCTGTCCAGTTGCGATCCAAGTGTAAGGAATGGAGTATTCGCTTGGGTCGGCCTTGGCCATTTGACTGCTCTATTTTCAGATAGGGTTAACATCTCGCAATAGAATAGGGAAGCACTAGTCAAGTGCAGTGTGGTCTGCAATTTTACGCTTCTTTCTGTGTGAAAGAAGGAAAATTGTAACAAACACTATTCTAACGAGATGAGCTATTATGAGACTGTTTACGTTTTTTTTTAAAAAGATATTTAGTATCGACCCTTGCTGTAAATTTATCCAGATTAGATATCTACTAGCTCCAGCCTAACCATATGGCACTCAAAATCATTTAGCACTGCTAATCAAGAGTGCACAAGGAAGGAAGGAGCTTGATGGGACTGAGCTCCTCTATGAAATAAGGAGCTCACCTCTTTAGCTACTACTAGTATTGTTCTTGCTTAAAATGGAACAATTCTAACATATTCAACTTAGCATCATATTAAGACCATTGGAGATGGTTACACCGGTTTGGAGGTTTCGAGACCGCAACCAGTTTTCGCGATTAGAACAAGCTCTAATGGTAATTAAGTTGGTGACAATAATTTTTTAATGTTTTGAATTATTTTTATGATTGTATTCATTATTTACTAATGTGTCCGCGATGCCTAGAAAAACATTTAAAACACACCAATAATTTTTGAAAGTCAATTTTATCCAGATAACAGAAACAGTACATGTACACTCGAAACTAGAATGAAAAACCCACAACTTGTAATGAAAAACATTATAACTAGAACTACTGTTTGTACAAGGCTGCCTCCAACTCATTGTATCCTGACATGTCCATTTCATTCGACTTCGGATATTTCTCGCATAACTTGTGAAACAAACTCATCTGCTTCGCTCTTGCCGCCTGAAAGTTCCATTATGCAATCCTTCCAACATCCTTCGACTTCTGCTCGGCACGTTGTTGAAGCCATAAGAACTTTTGTTGTTCGGCATCAAGCTTCCTCGGATAATTGGTCGAGAACTGTGTTCAAATCTTTGATTGACAGGCCACCACTATTAATCCCCTCGTCTATGTTCATCTTCTTGGTTGTCTCGACCTATTGACATGTTATCCTTCACTCCAACATCACTATGAAAGCTTATCTTGTATCGTATACTTACACTATCGGAACTATCGTCCTCAACGGGATTATCGACTTCGAATGTCGAAACATTAACTTCAGCAGGAGGACCGTCGTACGACGATTTCCTCCATGCAAACAATTACTAAATCAAAATTAAAAGAAAAAGAAAAATAGCTATCAGACCGGTTCGGTAGTTTGGAACAGTCTAGCAAACTCCAACGAAGATGGACTAACAAATTTAGATGTACTCCGTATAATATTTGATCAACAAATAATAATAGTAAACGTAACTGAACTGTAATGACCGGTTACTCGGTTAGCGGTTAGGTTGCGTAAGCGGTTAAACCGATGGTTTTTGGTTGAAACTTGGAAGTTAGGTTTGGAATGTGAGGAACTCATGTCTGAAACAATCACCGTCTTCTTCTTCTTCAGCTCAGCCTGAAACTCTGAACTTGGGCATCCTCAATCCATTGAAATCTGAACAAGTTCGGCTTCTCCATAGCCAGGCCTAGCCTGAAGCCATTCACTTAATTCCATTCCTCCTCATGAATCATGATTATTCTTATTATTATTCCAATTAACCAACTCGCTGAGGAAGAGGAAGAAGAAGGAGAAGAAGAGAGCCCCAGTTTCGAAACAAAAAATGCCATGAGGAAATCCAACAAACTCGCCCTGCTGCTTCTGTTTCCCGGCCACCGATTCTCCATTGCAAGGTAGGTATTTTATTATGTTTTCCAATTTACTCCTCTTGCTTTTCTTTATCCTCTTCACCTTCTTCTCTTGTTTAATTCATGCCCTTTTTCCCACTCTTGCTTTTTACCAGCACAATGGCGGCTAAGCTTCACACCACTGCTCCCAGACATTCTGCTGCTAAGGTAACCAAAACTGTGTATATTTAACCTTAAATTCAGTTTTACTAAGTTCAGCTCAGTTACATTAGATAAGTTCAGTTGAGTTCAGGTATATTCAGTTGTTTGAAATTTATACTTGGAAAGAAGTTTAGTTCAGGTCCCTTATTCCATTAAGTTAAGATAAATTAAGTTCAGTTTAGTTCATAGAGGTTTAGTCGAATTGAACATAGCATAACTAACTACCTTCCCTCATTTCACTTTGCTACGCTAAAAATTTTTAATCTTTCTACTCACTCTATATGTTACTGCCATATAATATTAGCTCATTCCAAAAACCAGAACAAAAACAGAAAGTTTATTTGAAATGCATTTAACTTTCCCCCTCTCTCTGAAAGAGGTGAGGGAGGATGCAAGAGCTATGTGGACAAATGTTTCGATTGATAACTTATTGTAGCTTTAATGACATGATATTCGATGATTCATACTTTACTATGTTATACTTGCTACTCTACAAATACCTCTTTACTTGATTACAGGCAGTTCCGTCACTTGCCCATTTCACGCCTTACGCTTCCGTATCAGTTAGCGACAGTGTAAATCTAAATACGATAAACAGTGGTGTTGTGTCAGAAATTTGCAGTGATAGTGACCATGTCACTGATTTTAGGGAGTTGAACTCAAAGGCAGTTGTTCAGATTCTGCAAAATATGCACGAAGCACCCATCTCCGCCTTATTCAACCAAATTAGGGAAAACGGGTTTCAGCATGATGTAGACACTTATCTGGCTATCATTACTTTACTATGTGATTGGGGCCGGTATGGTGAATTGCTTTCTCTTTTTATACAAGCTATAAAGTCTCAAAAGGAGGACGTGCAATTTCATGTATCAGATTTGTTGGAGGTAATAGTGGAGAAGATTAAAGCTGAGGGGACAAGCACATTGGTTCACTGTTTTGATGCTGCCATAAAAGCATATGCTACTTTAGACATGTTTGATGAAGCCATCGACATTGCATTTGGAACTTACAGACACGGTTTTGGGCCATCGAGCCTCAGGTCATATAATTTTTTGATGAATAGGCTGGTTAAGCACGGAAAGGTTGATACAGTTGTTTCTATTTATAAACAGTTGAAGAGGTTTGGTTTGAGGCCAAATATATATACATATGGCATTCTGATTAAAGCATATTGTTGGAATGGTCGTTTGGAGGAAGCTTTAGATGTGTTTCAGGAGATGGAGGAAGTTGAGGTGGCGCCAGACGTGTTCATCACTTCAGCTTACATTGAAGGACTTTGTATGTATGGTAAGTCCGATTTAGGCTATGAGGTTTTACAGAAGTGGTTGTTATTAGATGTCCCAGTTGATGCATATTCTTATGCTGCTGTGGTTCGGGGCTTTGTTGGTGAAAGGAAGCTCAGAGAAGCAGAGATGGTTTTACGTGAAATGGAGGAGCGGGGGATGGTTCCTATTGAAGCTACCTATTTTTACTTTATTCAAGGGTGTTGTGAGTCTGGAAACATAATCAAAGCTCGGGATTTCCTCGGTGAGATGGAAATTAAGGGAATTAAAATTAATTCTTCTATTGTCACTTTAATTCTTCACTGGTTGTGCCAAAATGGCAGGCCATCTGAAGCAGTAGACTTGTTTAAGAACGTGAAGAGGATGGACATATATCACGATAAAATAGTGTATAGTGTCGTCATTTATGCCCTGTGCAAAATGGGTGAGTTAGATGAAGCCATGAGACTGTTTGATGAAATGAAGAGTAGAAAGCTGATTCCTGATGTTGTGCACTATACCACCTTGATAAATGGATTCTGTACTCACAATAAGATGGATGAGGCTGTAGGCTTACTTGGAGAAATGAACCATAGTGGTATCCAAGCTGATATTATGACTGTCAATGTGATTGCTGGCGGATGGGCACGATGCGGTCTTCTGAAGGAGTCTTTGTCCTTTTTGGATACTATGACAAAGGAGGGCTTGACCCCCAACTCGGTCACGCATGACATGATCATTCGGGGCCTATGTTTCGCTCGCAAAGTGGACGAAGCTGAAAATTATTTCCACCATTTGGAAAAGAAAAGCCTCGACAATTATGCTGCCATGATAGGTGGGTACTGTGACTCAGGAAAGTCCACCGACGGATATGCACTTCTTCTTAAAATGTTCAATCAAAAACCTATTGTAGAGAGGAATACGTATTCTAAACTTCTCACTAGGAAATCTTGTTCTAAACTTCTAACTGAGCTCTGCTTGGAAGGTAATAGTAGAAGAGCTGTTGAGCTTATTCAGAAAATGATTTCTTCTGGTGAAGTACCAGATAAGACCATATACGTAAAGCTTATTGGTGCACTTTGTCTTGCTGGAGATATGAAAATTGCCCGGTTGGTATTTGATGATATGATTGGTAGAGGGTTATCACCAGATGTAATTACATGTAGTAGAATGTTGCATGGTTATTGTCTCGTGAATTGCCTAAGCGAAGCTTATAATCTTTTCAGTTACATGAAGAAAAATGGAATTAGTCCCAATGTCATTACTTATACCATTTTGCTTGATGGAATTTGTAAAAATATATCAAAAGGAGAACGAAACAATAAAGTAAACCAGGCAGCTTCAGTATTTTGGTCTGAAATGAAGGAGATGGGATTGAAGCCTGATATTAAATTCTGCACAGCTCTGATTGACAGTCAGTGCAAATCAGACAATATGCAGCATGCAATTTCCATTTTCAATGAAATGATTGAACAAGGAATAGTACCTGATGCTATCACATACACAGCCCTTATATCTGGCTACTGCAGGCAAGGAAAAATGAACAGGGCTTTGGCTCTCTATGATGAGATGTTGTCAAAGAGAATCCAACCAGATAGCCATATGTTAATGTTAATCAAAGAAATTGCAGTGACGGCATAAAGGTATCAACTTATTTAGGTATCAACTTATTTACAATGTAAGATCTGCTTTTATTTCAGTAGTATCATCTCATATGCTGGAGTTGGAACCGTGTCCTCTTTTTCTATGTTGGAGGTTGAGTTGTATTACATGCTTAAAATCTAATATCGTTTTTCTTGTACCTGTAATTTGATAGGCTCGAGTAATAATTCTAAAAAGAAAGAAACCATAGAGTTGATTAATCTCTGCCTACAAAGAGGTAGTCTGAAAACTTTAATATCAAGGCAGTCTTGAAAGTAATATAAGTCTCAAAAGACATGGTGAAACTAGATGTAGGATCAATAAAAATTATTCTTTTCACAGCTTGAACTCTTCTGCATATTGTTTTGTTGGAGTGATAATTTGATTTTTCTTCTTGCAGTAGATGTTCCTCCGATGCAGTTGAAAGAAGGTGTTTAGATGAATTATACAATCGTATGATTGCCTGTTGACAGAAGTTCATGAGCGTTGTTGAGATTGGCTAAATATCTAAACAATAGCTTGGCTTTCTTTCGATATGATCTTCTCTCCGCAGTTGAACCGCGACAAGTCTTTGAGCTGGTATGCTTGCTTAGTTTCCTCGAGTTTTACTTGTTCCTGGTACTTTTCTTCAGTTCATGAGCTATGATGTAACTATAATGCTTTCAAATTCCCATGTCATCGGGATTAGCTCTGCTTTTTGTCAGTTTCAGATGGGCTTTGATTGTTATACGATACCTACGCCCCTTCACAAAACCAATTTTTGGATGCATTTTCTAAATTTACAC
This sequence comes from Plantago coronopus, assembly GCA_036897195.1. Lineage (NCBI taxonomy): Eukaryota > Viridiplantae > Streptophyta > Magnoliopsida > Lamiales > Plantaginaceae > Plantago > Plantago coronopus. The sequence continues at coordinate 11,466 of JAYMSL010000133.1, forward strand.
AGTTGCATTTGTCCATATAAATTGGAATCTTGAGTGTCTTGTTTTTCTAAAATCCAGGGTAGAGATATTCTGATTTTCACCATTGGTAGTTTCTGTGGATGGGTTGTTAGTTTCTACACTAACTCAAATATCGATGATTAGGTTTACAGAACCTGTGCTCTGGTCATTGAGAGAGTGAATGTGTTTCCTTTATAAAAAAATGTTCTTGCTGTTACTGTTATTTCCATCTTACTTTTTGTTTTGGTGCCAAATAGCTACTTACTACTGCATCTTACTTACTATTGAATATTATGCCTTATGCCTATACAGAGAGAACTAGATGCTAAAAGAATAAAAGATCCTATATAGTATAGAATTTTCCAATGTAACAATACTCTGTACATACTCCTTAAGTCCTTGATGTGACTCTCCCTTAAAATTATTGGCTTTAATAGGGTGTGTAACCTTCTGTTATCATCTACGACATTTTTCATGATTTTTTCATCACACAGTTTTTTGTATAAACTGTTTATTTGGGGGCTTCGCTAACATGGCATATCCCAGCTTAGGACTTTACTCAGTATTTTATTTTCTGATTTTAGTTAAACCAGAGTGTAGATTACTGCTGTCATAGAACTTTTCCGCCACTCTCTCCCTAATCTGTTCTTACTTTCATGTTAAACACCAAATAAATGATAGGAGGTACAACTCAAGTGTTGAGAGAATCTTTGCACCCAATATTTGGGCAAAAGCTGGTAAGCCGTTTAATGAGACCCTTCAGTACTCTGTGAATTATGGACTGTATGTTTAGTTTCCTCTAATGCCGATGCAATCCGTTTTCTTTTCATAGAGATGTATTTGTTATGCTTCAGGAACTTTGGGAAGAAAGCCATAGTGCCGCCGTCAGTCTCCAGGTTTTGGAAATAATTCAGAAGTTTTCAGGGGCTGTAGCTTCTCATACCATTGCTACAGATTACGAAAAACTTGACTGCATTACTTCTATTTATGATAGTCTTCTCACATAACCAACCACTATCCTTCTGGAAAACACTTTTTCCAGTGTTCAATAGTGTCTTTGAGCTTCATGGAGCAACACTGATGGCAAGAGAAAATGACCGTTTTCTAAAGCAAATTGCCTTTCATCTTCAACGCCTAGCAGTATTCCGGAATGAGAATGTCAGAAAAAGAGGCGTCATTTGGGCTCCAGATACTTGTCCGGGTAAAGGTGCTATTATAACTCTCAGCCTTTTGTTTTTCCCCTCTTATGTCTTTAACCATTTTTCCATATTTTGTTATAAAAATATACCGTTAAATTTTTCTGCTGACAGTTCTTTCTCGATTGAGGGTTGTGCTAGCCATAACATTGTCGGACTTGATGTCTGAAGTTCAAGTCACACACATGAAATCTGGTGGAACTCTTGAACAAACTGGTGAAGCACGCCGTCTTCAAAAATCTTTGGAAGAAATGATAGATGAATCAAAGAGCATAAACATTCTAAGAGAGTGTGGCCTTCCTGGAAATTCTTTTGCTGCTAGTGTGGAAACTTCCTCAGTGAAGTGTTGGTCATGGTCAGAATGAAAAAGTTCTGTCAAATAGTCGGCCTCGAGCATGCACTTCTGGTACCTAAAACATGCAAGCTATTTGTGACATGTTCCATGCCTACTATAATAGATAGTGTTATGACTTGTGTTTTCTTGATTTCAGGCTTCTGTCATGTATCTGGACAGATATGCTGCTGCAGAAAGCTTTTACAAACTTGCAATGGCATTTGCTCCAGTTCCAGATCTTTATATAATGTGGTTATTGCATCTATGTGATGCGCACCAGCAAATGCAGTCTTGGGCCGAGGCAGCACAGTGTGCTGTTTCTGTTGATGGTGTGGTGATCCTATTTTATTATGAAAAAAGTATTTAACTATTCCACCCGTCTTAAAATAGTTCTATGATTTATTCTATTTTTAAAATAAGTGTAAAAGATGGTTGATAGATATAGATAGATAGTAAGGTAGACATGTGTATAGAGAAGATTATATTTCATAATTTAGGAGTAGTAGCTGTACGGAATGATGATTGTTGATGATTATGCATACAATCGAACTTCCTTTTATAAGAATAGCAGACTGACTGTCCTCAGTCAGTAGTTATCAACATTACTCACTTTCTATCCTCATAATAATTAATCTTGACATTATTAAGATATCTCCTGTTTGTGTTAAAATTTATTAGACATGGAATTCCTCCCCAATGTTCACCTCGAATATGAAAATTTTTGCATTTGTATTATGTACGAAATCATGTCAAATGTCATCAATGATTTCTATTGTTTATCAACAATGAAATTTACACGTTTGTATAAATTTTACTATCTCGGTTACTTAATACTCCGTCCAGTAATGATCCATCTATTTACTTACATCACATTTATAAGTATTGTAATCACTCCACTTGTAATATAATATTAAAAAAGTACCAAAACTTTATTTTGTTAACTAAAGTGAAAGTTGGAACTTGTTCATGGACGGTGCTTGAGTATTGCAAATTGAATGAGGATTGTTGCATAATAACACGAACAATACTACTCCCTCCGTCCCACAACACATTACCCGTTAGGGTTAGCGCACAGTTTAATAAAAGGAGTTAAAGTAATGGAGTAAAAATGAAAAAGTAAGTGGGGTAGGTTACTTTTTTAAAATGTGTGGTGATAAAGAAGGGTATTGATGTTAAAATAATGTTTTAGTGTGTGGATAGCTTCCTAATTTGGTAATGGGTAAAGTTTTGTGGTATGTTCAGAAATGGAAAGTGGGTAAAGTTTTGTGGGACGGAGGGAGTACTTTAGATAAAGTGGTGATCTCCTTACTCCTCCATAGAATTTCATTGAGATAAGCGTCCCATCAAGCTCATTTCTTGCGTATTCTTGATTTGCAGTCCTAAATGAGTTTGAGTACCATATCTGGAGCTAGATATCGAATCTAGCTTCGACTCGAGTCATTTCACTAAACTGTCTCCCGCAACTCTCCAGTTGAATTTAATTAATAATTATTCCGTCTCACAAAACTTTACCCACTATGATTAATGTACAGTTTAATAAAATGAATTAAAGTAATTGACTAGATGAAAAAGTAGACATGGTATGTTAATTTGTGATGATAAATTAGTAATATTAATGTTAAATAATGTTTTAGTGTATAGGTAACTTCCTTATTTGATACTCTCTCCGTCCCACAAAACTTTACCCAACTTTTCATTTTTGGATGTCCAACAAAACTTTACCCTTTACTAAATAAAGAAGTTACCCCACACACAAAAACATTATTTTAACATCAATACACTTATTTATCACCACACATTCTTAAAAAGGAACTCATTCCACTTAATTTTTCATTTTTAATACATTACTTTAACTCATTTTCTTAAACTACGCGCTAACCCTAACTGATAAAGGTTTGTGGGACGGAGGGAGTAGTAATGAATAAAGTTTCATGAACAAAATAATGAAAGTGGATAAAATTTTGGGAACGGAGGTAGGAAGGGAGTAGCATTGTCCCTTTCAAGTTTAAACAAAACCGTATCCCACAAATGTATGTAGGATCGGTAATAGTATGAATTTTCATCATTTTAGTCAGTACTTGATTCTTCATCAGCATACTGCATACAGAGCATTTACACGTGAAATGCATCTAAATACGAATAAAAAAAAAGGGAAATTAGTTCAAATAAACACACAGTTGACATATAAACAGGATACAAAACGTCAAAACCTAGCAAAACACATACACCCCTAACAAAGAGAAAAATAAGATTTGAAGAAAGAAAGAAAGAAAAAAAACAATTACAGCTTGGTTAGAGTTCTGAAAGAATAGCAGGGATGTAATGAGACAATTCTGCAGTCAAGGATTGAAAGCCATTGACAAGCTGTGTATGGAATTCCTGGTCTTCCTCGCCAATTAATCTAAAGTGCACGCGAATAGCACGCTTGCAAACTGCCATAAATTCAAGCAACGCAGCAATGAGTTGTTGCAACTCCTGAGAACGCAACCTTGTTGCCGGTTCACCTGAAAGGAATGCTGTGCACACACTAAGGACACCACTGTTCACCTGTCAAGAGCGAACCAAGCCAAGTAATTTAACGCATGCATAATACATTATTATTAGCAATAGATTTGCATTAAGGATCCCAGCATGTAGGCCTAAGTTCACATTATCCTTATTGTAACTGCAGTATTGGGGTGGGGCGGGGGTATGGAGGGATGGGGCTCACCTGCACAGCGACAGAGCCTTGAAGTATCCTTTGCAGACTCTGTAGACGAGGGAGCTGATCACCTTCTGAGCTGCGAGGCTCTTCGAGTTCATTTCTCAGTGCTGCTGTCCGGGTTTCAATCATGCCAATCGCATTTTCCACAGGAGAGAACTCTAGTGACTCAGACTTGGTCACCAGTAACCTGTTCACAAGGGCTGGGAAGGAGCCCTCAGTCTGCAACACCGTGCGCCTCTTCCATTGATCCTCTAATCCACCTTGAGTCTTGCCATTCTTTGTGAAGGGTGTATCAAACAAAAACCGATCAAAAACGCGTGCACGGACGCTACCTGTAGAAAGAGAGAATATCCTCTCTCTTCTGCTACCCAAGTCCTCGTCTTCCATAACTGGATCAACCGCAGTTATCTGAAGGTAGCAAACTTCGGGCTGCAGTTCAACAGCTTTCACCTGTCTAGAATCTGGGATTACATGCAAAGTTGCACCGTCCATTCTCAACTCGTATATGTGACTAAGTTTCTCCATTATGTCACCCAAGCGTACATCACGAGGCTCTCTATAGACATACTCTGTCTTGTCGAGCTTCCCGAATTTGTCACCATAGAATCCCACCCTATAATACGTTGCATCTGCAAAAGGTATTGGGCTTGATTCCTGCTCAAGAATTGACTCATAGATTGTGGTTAGCGTAGAGTGGCATTTGGCAAGCTGCCCGTATGCCCTTCTGCTTTTATATACTGGAATCACAAGTTCTACAATACTAGCACAGAAATGATGAAGCTCAGCTTGAGAGAAAAGCCTGTTTGCTAGTTGCAGGTATTTTACAGCTGAGTCAACTGTAAGTTTTGAAGCCCCATATCCTTCCACTTCAGCTGCTGAGGCCTCTGAATTAATCTCAGCATTGACCATGGGGCATATTTTGCGTAATGCGGATACATGTTCAGAATTCCACACGCCATCATTCCTACATACAAGGGCCTAAAAATGTATATCAATATAAGTATGCAGATCAAGTATATAATTTTAAATATCTGTAACCATACAAGTTTAATGGAAAAGCCCTGAATAATAAGTAATAACAATATTGTTGTTTTAAATAGTTGCATAAACTCTATGGACCAATATCCTCCTCAATTCTTCTCTAGCTTAGGATTTAGGATCTCATAATTTCTAACTGGAATACATGGGTCACCTACTTGCAATCTTGAAGGGTTACCAGGATTTAAAAGCATTGGTTTGTCTTTGTCCATATTCTAGAGATTTAATAAGGCAGACCTCACAAAATTAGCTATCAAGCCTGATAATATAAGTGCAAAAATAAATGTCCAACCTGCATCACTACACCAGCAACAGCAACGGCACACTGTGCTGCCTCGGCCCAAGACTGCATTTCCTGGTGCGCATCACATAGATGCAATAACCACATTATGTGAAGATCTGGAACTGGAGCAAATGCCATTGCAAGTTTGTAAAAACTTTCTGCAGCAGCATATCTATCCAGAGACATGACAGAAGCCTAAAAACAAGAAAACGCAAGTCACAACACTATCTATTACGGTAGGCATGGAACATGTCACAAGTAGCTTGCACGTGTTAGGTACCAGAAGTGCATGCTCGAGGCTGGCATCAAGAGCCAAAAGTAGACTGTCTGACAGAGCTTTTAATTCTGACCATGACCAACACTTTTCGGAGGAAGTTTCCACACTAGCAGCAAAAGCATTTTCAGGAAGGCCACACTCTTTTAGTATGTTTATGCTCTTTGATTCATCTATCATTTCTTCCAAAGATTTTCGAAGACGGCGTGCTTCACCAGTTTCTTCAAGAGTTCCATCAGATTTCATGTGCGTAACTTGGACTTCAGACATCAATTCCGACAATGTTATGGTTAGCACAACCCGCAATCTTGCTGTCTGCGTTAAGTAGGAAAAAGAACTCTGCAAGCAGAAAAATATATGGATATATTTCAATAACAAAAGATGAAACACTTGTTAAAGAAATAAGAGGGGAAAAACATAACACTGAGAGTTATAATAGCATGTTTACCCGGACAAGTATCTGGAGTCCAATGACAGCTCTTTTTCTAACATTCTCATTCCGGAATACTGCTAAGCGGAGAAGATGAAAGGCAATTTGCTTTAGAAAACGGTCATTTTCTCTTGCCATTAGTGTTGCTCCATGAAGTTCAAAGACACTATTGAACACTGGAAAAAGAGTTTTCCAGAAGGATAGTGGTTGGTTATGCGAGAAGACTATCATAAAAATAGATGTAATGCAGTCAAGTTTTCCGTAATCTGTAGCAATGGTATGAGAAGCTACTGCCCCTGAAAACTTCTGAATGATTTCCAAAACCTGGAGACTGACAGCGGCACTAAGGCTTTCTTCCCAAAGTTCCTGAACCATAACAAATACATCTCTATGAAAAGAAAAAGATAATATTGCATCGGAATCAGAGGAAACTAAACACAAGTTATCATAGTTCATAATTCCAGGGAGTACGGCAGGGTCTCATTGAACGTCTTACCAGTTTTTGCCTTAATATTGGGTGCAAAGATTCTCTCAATGCTTGAGTTGTAGCTCCTATCCTCGAAGATTGGGCCTGGGCAAGAGCTTCACGTAAGGAATATGGCTGGCTAGGTGAGCTCAACTGGGAGTTGACTCTCTGCCACAAATATCCATTTTCAGGCGTTCCTTGAGGCTGCACATAGTTAAGCTTAATATGATAACAATGTTATAAAGCACAATTGTGAAGTTGTGAATGATATGATCGGAAACTGAAAGAGCAAACAAATTGGGAATAACATACTCCAACATCAAGGCGAGCGGCGTCTAAAAGATACTGATTAATAGCAGGAGACAGTCTCTCAGAATACTTTGAAGAGAAGGGCTTGTCCCCTAGCGGACTGCGAGAACTACTTCCCATAAGCAAGTTATCGTCGGGTTTCCTGTGCTGCGTGATAATAACATTCAGATGTGAGTAAGGCTAGATATGTTGCACAGTAAACATCAAGAAAAAAGAGAATGTGACAAGGGAAACATGAGACTGGACAATCATTCTCTAAAGACAATGATTACACGATTGGGGATGTAAAACATCCACAAAACATACATGTTACATAAATAAAAATGTCCACAAACTATTATTATATATTATTTAGTTATTTGAGGGCATCATATTCCCAATCAATTCACTTTTCAGCTACAGAAACAACTTATATATCCACGAAATAGGGACACTTTGTATCGTTCTAGCACACAAAACACACAGGTGGATCATGACCAATCCAATGTCTGCAAGTCTGTCTCTGCAGTTGTTATAAAGGACTTCTTCAAACATGCAAATCTTCTTTCTTCAAGAATTTGTTCCTCAACAATGAAATTTACATAAGCACTATCACGATTTCATCTTATATCATTGAGGCAGACTTAAATACACTTTTAGAAAAAATCAGGAAAAGGAAGTAATAGGATGAGGTACACATAATCCCATAATTGGTTGCTGGGACTAATTCTCCCCTAACACGACTTTCATCAGACCATTATCCCTGGAATGTATGTCCAAAAGGCGTAAAGTGTTTGCTCTTTAATGAATAACCATAGCATGAAAAATAGAAATGAAGTAGAAATAATATAACCTCAAAATGAATTAGGCACTCCTCCAAAAGTTTGAAAAATAATCTGGTACGAGCAATGCTTTGCTGCCAAGCCTTGACAAGGGAAGCATCATCCAAATTGCGTACGATTTGCAAAACTATAATCAGGACTTCTTTCTTTTCAACTGAGCTCAAATTGTAGAAGACTGGCATTTCATCAAGTATCTACAAGGATGAAGAAAATATTCAGACGCACTAAAATCAATGTCTGCATTCAGGGATTCCAAGTCTCACGAATTTTTATTAGAGAACATTTTTTTGTCAAGTTATCCAAAAGTAAAACTTGTCAAGGTCAGACCATGATTCGCAGAATTTTGGGACGTGCAACTGCAGAAATAAGTTGCTCACCTGCCCTACGAGAGGGAAATATAACTGGGCAATATATAACTTATCCTCAAGCTTTTGGTAGCGAACGTCAAACTCATGCTTGCATAATAGAACCACCAAGATTCTAGCAGCCTAAAAAAACGTAAAAAACAAATATTGTAGACTATGAAACCAAGCAGAGTGTATAAGTGAAAGAGAACTTATACATAAAGACACATACATTAACTTATTGCATGTCTAAACAAATACACAGTACTGCACTCACCTTGGCCCGCATAGACAAATCCTCATGATCCCAAGTAAGGAAAATCTCTTGTATAAGAACAGATGAAAGATAATTTCTGAAATAATAAAAGAGCGCTATCACTTATCAGATATTTAGTAGTATTTAATCAGGGTCGAGGTCAAATGAGATGACTTCTATGTCAAAAACAATTTGAGTGCAAAGTGCAGGCATTATTACCCTTAAAGGAAGAATCCACTAGTTAACTCAAAGAAACTGAAAATCTGATGTATGTATGCCGTCAAGGGCATATACAGAAAGGTACAAGTAACTTTTTCTTTCTTAAAGGAGAACGAATTTGTGAATTATCTCTTTTTCTGCAAGACGTAACATGACATTAAACGTTTTGGTTTAACATAAAGTAAAACCAATCAGGTTAAGTTTCTTAAGGTTTCATTTGCTCGTATATACAAGACCCACAGTATACATGCAGAGCAGGGCAAAAGTCTCAATATAAATTTGTCGTTCATAAGATTGAGAGTTAACTTTACGACTCCATAATGTGTTCACGCAATCATATTCTTTTTCCTAAACCCGTCTTGGTTCCCTCCCTTTTCTCAAATACCACGGCAAATATTTTCAACGGTAATAAGAGAATTCACGGGAAAAAAGGTATACACAAAAGTCGGGTGCCCTTGGTAAGCCTATCTACAACATTAAAGCAACACTATGGGCACCATACTATGCGAACTAACTACATTCGCTCATGTCACGCTCTTGTTTAAATTGTTCATTAGAACAAGACTACCAAAGATGGTTTGACTTTGACAACATTCAAGTACTGCATCATTTTAACTGTTCAGCTAAAACTTCTTAAACATTAACGAATTTCAGATGTCTAGTGACGAAAACTAAGCCAGCCTTGCAGGCGTAAAATCACCCAAATCTTTATATATTACTTATCCCGGTAGACAAGCCCCCAATTCCCACGACAGTGGAAAACTTATACGAATATGGATGCCATTTTCAAATCTAGCATGACACAGATGACTGAAATTCGGAAATTTTACCTATCCGAAGGATCTCTACCAGGCATTTCCACAAAAAGATCGTGGTCGCATAAAATCTGCAGAAATGTAAGCTTACAATCATGCAGCACAGATTGGCATACACCTGAGAACTTATCAAGATACAAGGACACCTGTAAACAATGTAAAGTAGTTATAGTCACCGTCATCCCTATTCCACAAAAAGTACAAAGACAAATAATTTGGTGTTTAACACGAAAGTAACAACAGATTAGGGCGAGAGCGGGAGAAAAGTTCTATGACAGCAAGGTACTATCTAACTCTGCTTTGACAAAAATCAGAAAATACTGAGTAAACTCCTAACCTGGGAAATGTCATGTTAGCAAAGCCCCCAAATATTAAACATTACATAGAAAATTGTGTGATGAAAATGCATGAAAAATCTCTAAGATGATAACAGAAGGTTACACACCCTATTACAGCCAGCAATTTTAATGGAGAATCTCATCAAGGATTTGTAATAAATGGGAATTTCCTACAACGTTTAGGATCTTCTATACTGTTCGCAATTCGCATCTCGTTCTCTGTATAGGCATAATGCATAATATTCAATGGTACGTAACATAGGAATAACAGTAACAGCAAGAACTTTTATTACAAAGGAAACACATTCACTCTCTTGATAACTAGAGCGCACCTTCCGTAAACCTAATAATCATCAATATTTGAGTGAGCAGTGAGTAGTGTATGAACTAACAACCCACATCCACAGAAACTACCAATGGTGAAAGAGCATCTCTGCTCTGGATTCTAGCATACAAGACACTCAAGATTCTAATTTATATGGACAAATGCAACTGAGAATATTCAGTATATGCATCGAGTTAGATAAATACTGGTTTTGTAAAGGGAAGATAGGTATTGTATGGCAACCAAAACCATTTGAAACTGACAAAGAGCAGATCTAATCCTAATGACATGGGAATTTGAAAGTATTATAGTTGCAGCATAGCTTGTGATTTGATGACAAAGCACCAGGAACAAGTAAAACTAAAGAAAGCATACCAGCTCAAAGACTTGTCGCGGTTCAACTGTGGAGAGAAGATCATAGCAAAAGAAAGCCAAGCTACTGTTTAGATATTTGGCCAATCCCAACCCTTTCTTACAACGCTCATGAACTTCTGTCAACAGGCAATCATACAATTGTATAATACATCTAAAAACACCTTCTTTCAACTGCATTGGAGGAACATCTTCTCCTGCAAGAAGAAACAAATCAAATGATCATTCCATAAAATAAAGGTGAAAAGAATAATTCTCAATTTCTCATTGATACTACATCTAGTTTCTCCACGACTTTTGAGGCTTATATTACTTCAGACTGCCTTGGTACTAAGTTTTCAGATTCCTCGCATACACGAGGATATACGGGTTATGTTCCTACTCAATAAGGGATTTGCAAACCAATAAATTAGAATAATAAAAAAACAGCATAACAGAACCTATGTGCATGGTCAGGTTATAATGAAATAGTACTCACTCAAAAAGTGAAATATATTAACCAATTGGTCACGTAATATGATGCACCAATTAGAATGGAGTGAAAGTAGTGCAAATCATTCTAAGGTCTACCGCATATGGATGCAAAATGTATATATGAATTAACTGGAGACCTGAAAGAGGTTCTTCACATATGTTCACAGTAATGGGAGCGAAATTTGATGGAGAGCCATTGTTATTGTATCATATTACTGAATCACTTGACTATCAATACGACAAAATCAGAGACAAAAAAGAAGACAAAGAAGACTGCTGATGAGGATTTACCAGAAGGAAGATTGTGGTAGAACAGCCGAGTCTGCTCTAGTGCCATTGATTTGACAATTAATTCAAGGAAAAACCAAGCCATGGCCAATACATCATCATATACAGGCCCAACTCTATAACCCTTGGCCTGAATATCAAAATTTAAGTAGTGTTACGATACAGACTAGAGCAACCTTCATTTTTTGTAATAGCATTTAACATTAGAATACATCCACATTTCAGAAAATCAAAAAGAAAAGAAAGAACTAATGGCAAGCCAATGAATCAGCTTTATAGCTTAGGTGAAGGCAACTTAAAACTTGACTCAAAGCTGCCTTCGGAACTAAAAGAACGTAATACAAATGTTCCTATGAATTCCATATGCATGCATAAGGATCCACTGGTATCAATACATATTTGCAATCCTTACAGTTAACCTAAGAAATTCTTCTGGAAAGCATAGTTACAGCCACTTGGTCTTAACTCTTTTTTGAAGCGGAAAAGTGAGGATCAATAATGGTTCCCCATTTACCCCCGTGGTGACTCGAACCCCCGACGTATTGGTAGGAGGGGAAGCGTCTTACCAACCGAGCTGCAATTCCGCCCCTTGATGTAAACTTGAAGCAATACTCGGGGGTTAAGCTAAGCCCTTACCACATATATTATTCCAGTTCAAAACATGATAGCTCTTTACATGCAATTTGTGTAGATTATTGCTTCAACTATGTACGTTTTAAAACTCTCATCATTAAATAGGATGCTAAAAGAGTATCAGCTGCATTCGACTTAGGAGATAATATGTTTCATGGCACCCTAAGTGGTTTTTGCACTCCTTGCCCTCATAAACACTTCTTAAATACAATTCAACAAGAAAAACAATTATGAAAAGTTAGAATGAAAAATAAATTCCATAAATTTGATACACCCATGCTCTTACAAACCATTCAGCACCCTCAGTGGTTTTTTTCGTTTTGTCAGCATTGTTACTTGTAAATAAATTCAAACACGAAGCCAACTTTGCTTAAAATTTACCTTGCTGCGGGCCAGACTTCCCCAAACCGTGGATAAACCAGGATATACTGGTGGTTGACGCCCCCCAAAATCATCAAAAGCATAGTCAACATAGTTCACCAGGAAGAGATTTCTTTCACCTTCATCAATAGACTCCTGCTGCACCCTGTGGAACACAACAACATTATAGCAATAGGAGCAAATCCAGCAGAAGCGGTGAACCACAGAATAGAAATCCAACTGAACAAGTGCCAGCATATGAAATTTATAAAGTTCCCTTGTAGTAATTACACATAGACAGGCTTTGCATATATAGCTACTTACTTGATTAAATATGTTATGAATTTCTCTTGATTTGTAATAGCATGAAATTTGTCTTTAATTTAGGGTTACTTGATCTTGCATGCTTCTGCTTGTACTTTTCCCAGGTGTAATTTCAGGTTAATGTGTCACTTTCAAATAGAGTTTTATATTCCATTATTTTAGGCTCCATCTTATTGCTCGAAAGCATCAAGCACCATGAATGCATGGACATGACATATTATTTATATTAACATTCCTGAAGCAATCGATGAACAAGTGACCATTTTCAAAGATTCATTAAGGACTTTGCCAATCATATGTCCTCATGTCTCATCGCCATCATATCAGCGATCAAAATTTATAAACATGGGATAACTACAATCCCAAAGGACCCTCCACCATAACTAATACTTAACTGTTGACATAGCCCTTAACCAGACCAAATAATTAGCATAGTGATTTGAATGATAAGGACGCAACACAAAGTGTAACGTAGACACACATAATCTATTACAACGCCTTCAGAACAGATGAACATGTTTTACTGAGTTGTTGCACGTATAATTACCGAAGACATCACACGAAGACTTGAATATGAGAAAAAAACAAGCACAGACCATACCGGGTTAGAATGTTGACCATAGCTCTGAAGGCTGCAACCTGAATGAAGAAATGCATACAGCAAATAGATATAAGTTTAATATAGCAAACTGAGCAATGGAAAATAAACAAATATATAGTAGACTAGTAGCTATAAATCTTCAAGGTGAAAGAGAATACAGCCACTAAACCTAGTTACGTGTTCACCTGTAAGGTCTCTCCCCCATTACCAATAAGATGGAGAAGCATGTTCAGTATTGGTTGAAGAAATTGAAGCAAAGCAGTTGAATCAACATTCTTCAGACTGTTAATTGCCTGTGAAAAAACATAAGTTAAGTCCTACTATTAAACAGAGGTGGAACAGACTTCTGAATTGTATACAATATGCATAAGCAATTGCAGTTTCACAAGATTGTTTAAACTTTCCATGCAAATTCGAGTTGCCCAAAGTACTTGAAATCCCAACCATCCACACCACCCCCTCAGTCTACAGATATACAAGACAACAGACATTCTATATCGTTTGGTATAATTACGGAAAGAACTGAGAATGACAAACCTCTAGAAGCTCGGATCCCCAAGGTGGACTTGTCCGAAGAATGTGCCTGTCATACTCAAGAAAGAAGTCTCTGATCCTCTCACTTGTTGGATATAACGAAGAACACAAACGTAGCCTTAGTCTGAAAACATTTTTCCCATCTTCCAAGTAGTCCACTCTTTGCTGCAAATCACACAGGATACAAAAAGACAATTCAGCAATTAGAAAGTGAAAAATCAGAAAGAGAAAACAATTGGACTACGATGGAGGTCCACCTTCTATACATACACACGTAGTTCTCTCAAATTAATTGCTATCTAATAGATTCGCATTCAGAATCGCACAAGGAGTATTTATTTATAGTTCAATCCAGTCTGAATTGATATTAACTTTTTTGAAACATATTATATATTTTATTCAAATTATAGAGGCAAACACTAGTAGTACGACAGACTTTTGCAAGATAGGCTCGAATAGCATCTGATGAAATTCCACAGCATCTATATTTTCTTTATCATAAAATACACCGAACAACTTAGCCCCAGGATGAGCTTGCACTGAACCTAGCATCTTTGTTCCTACAATAACTCCCTCAAGCACTAAGGATAGTTACACCCTCCTAGGCATTGTCCAACAGAGATGTAGAGGATCTATGGTGGAGTCATTTTCGAGTCAAGGTAAAATATGACCAATGAACTTGCACACACGAAGGTGACTTCACAGCACATATATACACCACGGCATCTCACATTACTAGAAGTCGAAGCATCATACTCACCATTCGTCACAAGAGTTCTGGGTTGGGAAGGGATTACTTTTGCAAATGATCTTGCAAAAAATAATCTCATGAATAAATGAAAATAACTGTGCACAATAATTTGTGAAAACAGCCATCAACTACTACCCAGTTGCATATCCAAAGAATTGACTCATTAAGTTTTGTTGAGATAGTACGAAGGTCCTCTATTTCCGAGCAGCCAGGTTTGGTTCAGAATCATGGATTTGAATCTTAGTAACTGTGGCCCCCTAAATAGACTGATAGAGTTTGATAGCAATAATATAAAGGATAGTGACAGTGGCCATCCCAGACTTCAAACATACACCTGTCGAAGAAACCGAAGCAAACTTTCTCAGATAAATTTTTTTCGGAGGCTGACCCAATCAGATATTCCGTGCAATCCTTTCAACACTATATTGGTCCAAACTCAAGGTATTTCTCCTAAATGAGTTAAGCCAGGAAACTTCTGTTCCAGCCAAAGCTCCATGACCACCACCCAAGTAAAGCTTGTCAAGACAACTCCGAGAAGCCCAAATTCATCCAATCTACAAGCAGGACGACTAATCCACTCCAAGGACAACTGTGATAAGTGATAACCCTAG
Source organism: Plantago coronopus (assembly GCA_036897195.1). Taxonomy (NCBI): domain Eukaryota; kingdom Viridiplantae; phylum Streptophyta; class Magnoliopsida; order Lamiales; family Plantaginaceae; genus Plantago; species Plantago coronopus. The sequence continues at coordinate 26,563 of JAYMSL010000133.1, forward strand.
CCTAATATTTTCTCAGGCAACGCTCATCTACACTGTTCACGGCCTAAAGTGTGTGTGCTGCATTAGTGTCTTAAATCCCAGTGGTTCCCTTTTGGCTCTTTTCCATCTTGTCATTACACAATCAATCAATATCAAAAATAAAAACAAAAATAAAAGCTAAGTATAAGTAATGGATGAATCTTAAAGTCACCTAACACCATACTACTCAACTCACCAACAAGACTTTTTACTTCCATAGAATATGACAAAAGAGTGAAAAAAAAATTAAAAAATACAACATTTAGTTTGTTACATGCATACCCTGCTACTGTCTTGAAGATAGTGTGGAACCAATTCCTTCATAAGAGGTAATGAGATTTCTGACTTCAGCCTGCAATATAAATATTCAGAACTAATCAATGGACAGTCCCTTGTATATGTAGCCTAGTGTCAAATTGCGTACACATTACGATGATTCTAAATAAGCACCCAACTTTAGTAAGTTACATGGTTTATTCCAACGAGTTGAGAGATGCAAGCACGCAGAATTTAACAGTGTTCAGTCTGTAAATGGCTCTTGTATCTCTAATTACGCACTAGAAAGTACATGAAGGCGGCCGAATTTAAAGGTAGGATGTTAAGATGTTAATAGCAGTAAGCATCAGTTACTAGGTCACTTCCTGCTGTTCAAAACATCTAGGCAGTATGACTAGCAAAGAACTTACTTGAACATAATGTAACATGAACTCTTTTACAGGATCAAAGTCCATATGGTCATTTTAGCACATTGGAAGAATGAAGCTGTTGCAAACAACTAAATCAGAAGCAAAACACTCAACATAAATGGGTATTGGAGACAGCATGTAAAGGAGCAAGCACAATCAGATAAAATGATAACTCTAACATGGTCAAATGACCATAAACAATAATAAAATTTCAAACAAAGCATGTTCAGTCGATACGAAAACAGACACTTTATATCGTTTTGTTTTTCAAATTCAATCACATTTCTATACAATGTACCCTGCCAATTATGATCGTAAGTAGTAAATGAGCAGCATTGCAAAATCACAAGTTGCCTTCCTAAAACTATGAATAACACCCAGATACAATTAACCAAATACGTACTGTGCATAAGCGGATAATGGCAGCGCAGCATATCCGACAACCACCTGCAATAGAAGAGGTAAACACAAAAACAGATTTCAAATGAGGCATTGAAACAAAAGTTCAAAAGCAAATAAATACATATAACATAAGTGAGCATGTGGACAGTAGCAAGTAATAGGTGACAGTAGAGTTGGAATGACAATTATCATCCGACAAGACAGTAACTGTAAAAACTTTTATCTCACTTACAGGTTTTGGAGCTTCAATTTTTGTTTGAAGGTCAACATGGTAGAAGGTGAACAGGAGGTGGTGTGTCGGGGTCCAAATGGCAGGCAAAGAAGCTTTAATTTCATCATGGTAACAAGCAACCCTAGACCCAACAGAAACTTGAGTATGAACCCATTTCTGAAGTGCCGTGCCAGATTCTTTTTGATGCATTACCTGTAGGAGGATAGCCACATACATAGTAAATAGTGTAAATGATGAAAAGAACAGCTCCAGCGTCATAGTAAGATTGAATATACCTCTAATGGTGGTTTGCGGATATCTGCATCATCCTTTCGCAGTTCAACTCGTATAAACAAATTTCTTTTCCTGCTCATGCTGACACTCAAAGGATATACATAAAGGCAATGAAAAAGCTGCAAGAAAGGCTCGTTCCTCGAAGTAATCCGAAAGTCAAACGCGTGGAACTGCAAAAGTTGTAAAATCGCATTGCTGAGTATGTGAACAAGAAATAATAACAATTGTAGATCAATTGCATCCACGCTTTGAAGTTATTTTCACTATAAGACACTATACCACAGTTCGAAATGATCAAATACTGAATACATACATCGTTGGTCGCATTATCTGTATGTCCATGACGTACAGATCCATTTCGATCCAGTTCAGAAAACCGTGCCTCTGGGTCAACATTCTGCAGTCCATTTGATCTGTAACTGGGGCTTCCCGAGAAATTGGGTTCGGCTAAAATATTTGGGCGGCCCATTGGATCAGAACTTGTACTCTGAGTTTCCAACGATTTTGCAGAATCAACTTCAACGGAATGAAGCTTTTCAATTTCCAGTTTTAAGCTACCCTTCACTGGTTTGTGAACCTTGCGCTTGGGATCCTGAAAATGGGAAAAAATTAGTTCAGACTGTTACTAGGAACCCAATTTAAATTTTAACAAAACATTGAACGAATTAATTTCAAGAAAATGTGAAGTGTCACCAATGGTTTTTAAAAAAGGAGCTATTTCCTGATCTATGGGGAAAATGAAGATAAAAGTGCATGATTCCAAAAAGTGAACAGAGACAATAGTATTGTGTTCCAGTGGTGAATTACAATCTTCTATTCTACAAGTATGGAATAGTGCAACTTTACCATTGCACCTTACACGCCAGTTATAATTTTACTGAACATGCCTGCTTGCAACTCATTTCATTTGGTTCAAATATAGTAATTCGAGAATATATTAACTCTAATGGACAACAATGTGATATTTAGCATAGTTCTGTTACTGAAGAAAACACTTCAGGCATTAATCAGTGTTTAAATAAGCTATAACAGATGTACTTTTGCTTTATTATTTACATGCACTACTATTGCGAAAGCCCAGTGCCCATTGGTTATTGGCACGCAGTTCAGGGGTTTGAGATAAACAAGTAACAAAAGTTCTATGTTCGTCCATTTTGTGTAAGGTTTTAGTTACGTTTTCGAATCTGTATCATAAGACACAGACACGTACTTGGTAGACAGATTATTAGCGAATGCTCCAATTGTAGATTTAAGAAGACTGAATGAGATATTATTACCAGAAGTGACTCCTCGGTATAGCCTTCTTTAACTTTATTTAGGTTTGACACTTCAACCACAACAGAGTTTCCACTAGAGTAACCAAGTTTACCATCCAAAGTGATCTTAGCTACTTGTTCAGCAGTACCATCTGCATAACTTGACCCAGACATTGCAGTAGCAAGTGGACTACTCGGTGAAGCAGAGCCACCAGAATTAGTTGTAACTGCACCATCAAAAAGTGGGATTATAGCCCACGCAAAGGACTCCCGGTAAGGCATGATTCGAGACCACACTTGTAACTTTTGTGTCTCCCTCTCTGTCAAATGAACCTGTGTGATGATAGAGAAAGTATCAAATATTGTCCACAAATATTAATAACAATCAAAGAAGAAAATGTCGCAATAACGGTACAATAGATAAAAGCAATGCAACCAAATAGAGGTTATCATATTTCAAAAAAAAAAAAAAAATCATGTATCTTCGTCGTTTTCTTCCTCTGTAAAATGGAAACAATTCCCGAGACCATACGTGTACTTCCAAGTTTTGCTAACAATCAGAACTAGCATCGCTCCTTTCTCACAACTCAGAAGTTGAGTAACTCATTTCAGATTTACAACTATCAGTTTAGGCTTACAGCATGCCTGTGCTTACTGGTTCTTTGCGTGAATAAACAGATGAAGTCACCCCGCCTTCCTCGGTAGCAGGCTTTTCTAACTGGACAAGCAAACAAACTGATGCTGATGGAGCATCTACTCGGAAAACACCACGTGTTTCGGAAGAACTGCTTGCCTGGTATGAAACCAAAGATAAAACACGCCTTACATTTTTTAAAAGTAAACAAATAAAACGAGTGGTGAAAAGGACACATCATGACTGAGTCAGGAGACAATGGGTGACAGTCTCCTTCACCAATATTAAGGAAACAGAAAAGAACAAAAACTTGATAGCTTACATCTTTGCCTTCGCCTGGTAAGATGTGGAAAATGAAATCCTCCGAAAGTTTTTCCCTTCTCTCCCTGTTATATAAACAAATGCTGCCACAAAATGGCTCTGCAAGAAAACTTCGGTATTTCAGCTTCGAAACAGCTCATAGAAAAAAGCCCCTAAAGAAGTAAAAATGTAAAATATAAACAAAGGAACAGAAGAAACAGGTGCTGCTGAGTTATAGTTTGGTCTACAAAACGGCGAACTCACCAACAAGCCCAGCTTGAAAGCACAATGATAACACTTTCACAGCAATTCGCATCCCACTACAGTAACAAACATGCGGGTCAGGAATGTCGAAACACCATAAAGATTGTGAGATATGATAAGCAGCAAACACTTTGTTGGAGATAGATATTCAATGTAAAATAAAAACAGAGAGAAACAGAAACCTTGTATTGGGAAATATGTTTGTGGGAGGAATTCTTTGGCCAAATATCATCGATCTCTCATTTTCCCAATCAAAAACCGGTTCATAGGCAGGTAACGGAGATTCTCCATAATGCTGCAAGGTTTACAAGAATGTGAGAGGAATTTAAGATAGCATTAGTAGAGATATAATGAATGAAAGTGACAAGGGCAGACCTTGTCAGCATTTGATGAATTCAAATGACTTCCAGATGTACTGGGCATTTCATCATCCACAGGATCTTGCATGTTAACTCTTTTAGCATTAGCAAGCTCCATTTCTGCAGTTTGATCAGAGAACCCTTATTGAGTCTAGGGACATGTGAGCGTCTATACTTTTTGGGGGGAGGAAAAAGAAAGACATAACTAGAATCTATAAGCATCACAGAGTTCACCCTTGCCACCAGGAAGATAATGACACTCAAGTTTACCAACCTGTTTCTATATCAGTATCAGGCCCCTCGAATATCTGATTGTTAAATGTCACCGGACCAACACTTTCATAGTGTCCATACTTGTTTACATCTTTAACCCAATCAGTTCCATAGCTCTGAACAAGTTCATTAAGGTGTGGCCATTGCTCCAAGTTTTCATCCACCTGCAACCCGCATTGTCATATAGAAATCATTTGAAGTGTTCTCTAGCTAAATTTTCTGTGTGTTAAACTGAAATCTATGCATACAAAGAAATTCATGACAAGACCAGCTAATAAGATTGAAATTTGAACACATAGATATCCAAATCAGATAGGCGCACCTGGAATTTGAATACATGGATATCTAATCAAATAGGTGCAAAGATATTACCTCATAAACATAATATCAAAGACATCACAGGCAACAAATTTCATGACAGACTAACAATGCAGACTCACCAATGGGTCCATCTTAAAGCCATTCGAATGGGAGCGGCGGGGTACTCTCCTGAAACGAATCCCGCTATTCTCCATGGAAAGAACAGGGCAATTAACCTACCATTTGCATTAAGAAACGAACTAGTTAGCAGCATTTATGTTAGACGACAGCCGTACACCGGAAAACTCAGAACTACACATTCCAGAGCTTCCGTTACAAATGCTTCATTCACTCTAGAAAATCAGAAGTGAAGAATCAAATAACAAAAAAAAACCGGAAAACGGTAACATACTTCTTCAATAACATTTAAGTCTGGCAGGATCAAAAAACTTCCTTACATACACAAAAAAGGATAACGAAAAGCGACAAAAAAGGCAGTTTACCAACAACTTTCAGATCTACAGAGATTTCTTTCCCCTTTCCTCACCTCCTCCTGCAAATCTGGAGCAATGCGGCACGGAGCAGCTCAAAATGATCGTTTCCGGTGCTAAATGCGTCTGTGCGAGCGAGATGAGCTCAAGTTAACTCCGTTGCCTCAGGTGTCGTGTTGCAGCTTGAGGTTTGGAGCTGAAGGAGAGTTGATGAAGGTGATTTGAGGATAATTTCTAGGGTTTTGAAACTTGAAGAGAGCTGAAGGAGAAGGGGAGTGTTGTAGTATTTGTTTGTTTGCGAATTTTCAGGTGACAGAGGCGCTCTCAGTAGTTAGTAGTGAGTGACCTGAGTCCAGCAGAGTTGTGCCTGGGAAGACATTTTACAGCTATATTTGCAGCGAGCGCACTCACTGAGTCACTGTCGCGTCTCGCTTAACTTTAACACATTCCCCAGTTTGGACCGATCTCCTCTTCTTTCTTTCTTTTTTCTTTCTTTTTTCCAAATTCTGGAATTCTGGATTATAATTGAGCTTCTTTTTTATTTTTCTTTAGTTATGCTGTAAATTTTCCTTTTTTTTCAACTTTTTTATGACGTAGAAAACGCGGTTATTTTACACGGTGTTCTTAATTTTTAAATTTTTGAATGGTGATATAGTTTGAAATCCGTATATATTTTTTGGAAGCGGCAAAGTGAGGATCAATAATGACCCCCCATTTTGAAATTCGTAAATGTTATATGATGTCGAGCATATCACATTAGTTATTAGTTAGTATGTTAAGTGAAAAGAAAAGGGAATGTTAAAAAGGAAAGCGATAGTTTCTACACGACTACACCTCATGTGGTATTAACTTATTACTACTAGTAGTAACTATGAGCTCATTTAATTCACGTACGGCTACGATATTTTATTAAATTGATGTGTTATCGTATGTAATTGCTAATCTGTTTTGAATTGTAATTTATTCATTAATAAACTTCACAGTATACGTACGACTTTTTTACTTATACACTGTCATGATAAATATATAAATATAACGGAGTCATAAGGTGGTCCAGCAGTAGAGTAAATGAGTTGAAAGTAATTGTAAATAAGAGGTTTAGGGTTCGCCTTATGAGTCATATTTACTTGATCGTTTGTACTTGTAATAGTTTGCCGATTCGAAGGAAAAAGAAAGATAAATAGATAGATAATAATAACTAAACTTTGTTATATTTACATAATATATGGGAGAAATAAATATTGTTAATTGTAAAGTACGAAACTTTTGAGACTTGGGTATGATCTATAACATTTTCAAAATTATAATGTGATTATATGTAAAGACCCGATCATTTGTGGGCCAAGATTCCGACCATTTAGGCATTCGCAGTTAATCATGTGTTGTTGGCCCCCAAACCAATACATGTGATACTCCACATTCGAGCGCTCATGAGGAACTTCGCAATGAGTCACCCATTTCAAGATGGATTTAGGCCACGCATTCTTAACTTCAGAGTTCTTATGTATGAATTATAAAAAAGAAAGATGCACCTTATTGATATGACTATGAATAAAGTTTTAACCCATTGACATTATCTGGAATGCATCAACAAGGTGTTAAGATTGCTTTGACAACACTAATTACAAACGGTAATAAAGCGAGCTAACTGAAACACTGACTAAACCCAAGTTACTATTTTAGGGGTGCATTTTTTTCTAGAATCCATCTATTAGTTATAAATAAGGTGTTAAGATTGCTTTAACAACACTAGTTACAAATAATATTAGAATCGAACTAACCAAAATTCAAAATGTGTGGTCAGTTGGTCGGGACAAGGAAGGACGAGTACGTTGTTAAATCTATCACCCAAAAGTTAAGCATGCTATTATAATAAATCTGAATTGTCAATATTTAATATGTAATGTATACATCCCAGTTGGTTGTCATAGCTACTACTACTATGTTTTAAAAAGTTGAACCAAATGTTATATAAAAGAGTGGTTACATTAAGGTTTAACCGGTTTTTTCCGGATTAATCCGATCGATGATAAAAGTTGAGAAGATCACGGATTAAATTGAACGGCCAAATATGTATTGAGTACTTAATCATTATAATTTACTCCGGGTGACATATACAACTACGGACGAAGACAAACTGTAGCTACAGGCGCAGACTCTAAATCCAATTCCAGTTCGGTTATTAAAGGTTCCATATAACTCAGACTCATGTTTGGGTTGACCCTGTAGTAGTTATTTGCTGAGACTAATTATAATAAGAATAATAGTATAGTTGAAAAAATAGAGCATTCGATACCTAATAATGCCTAGTAAATGGAGTTGGTATAGAAAACATGGGTATTTGCTGTTGGGTCCCATTAACATATCAACTATATGTTGCTTTTGTCCTAAGTTGGGTAGAGCTGTTATGCTAAGCAACCGTTGAGGATGTTTACACATTACGTCAACACAAATCACAAATCATACAAAATTCAATGTGTACTCTACCTGTCATTTTGTAGTAGTTATACCTAAGTACAAAAATATAATACTACTGGCACTGGCAGAACAAAGCCGAGATACTGATTTCACCGGATATTTTTTAAACTAAATTGAATTGAATGAACCTGAACTGAATATAAAGTTAAACTACGAAGACCTGAACTACACAGAAGTCAACTGAAATTAAGATTAAAGTAAACTAAACATAGCCCAACTCCCAAACATTGAATTATATTATCCCTTGCTTAGTATACAAATCAAGAAAATGTTTATTAAAATCACATCAGCAAGCATGCTGGGATTTAAATAAGAATCACACAAGTAACCTGGGGTTTTAGTTTTTCAAGTAACAGAGTCATTCCTTGTGCTCTACATTTCGTACAACAATCGCTATATATAGCTTATTAACATGGCTGGGAGCACATCTAAGAATAATCGATTGATTTCAGGAACAGTGATGAGTGATATGCTAGTCTCCTTATTGGCCAATAATCCTGTTAGGTTGCTGATGCCGGAACTTGGGCCTTACCATGACCACACCAGGTCGGGTCGCATCGAAATGATACCTACATATAAACAAATCATGAACCTTAAGAAATGCATTGCTGGTCAACAGGAATTAGCTGATCAAAATACAGCTTTTCTACTGCATCAAGTGATAAAGAGAGCAAGATCTTCACCCATTTTCATTGAGAAAATTTCTGATAGCTGATGGCAGTGCGGCTTCTCCCCGGCTATGGTTGCCCTTTCCTGTAAAAAAATGTAAAACAAATGGACTCCTGAGACTTGTAGCTTATGGCAGGGAGCACATCCAGAACACACAGACAAAAGAGAAACCTAGCAGAAGACTTGTAGCGGGTTGATGGCATGAACTCCTAGTCTAAGAGGGCAAGTACTTCAACTTTATAACCAGGGAAACAGAACAGACTACAGAGTGATTGCAGCTCATGTTTATACTTAATATGAAGCAAGAACGGTCCAGATATGCGTACGGTTAGCATGAACAAACATGAATCCCAACACAAAATAGAGTATGTCAAAAGTTATACATCACTGGCAATACAAATCAGTTTGTACTTTGTATTTTGGCACGCGGAAAAATAAATTTGACAACCTACGTGTTCTTGAATTGGAGAACAGAACCAGACATTTCAAACACAGCCTCATGACAAACTAGAAGTTTCACCACTGTGTTTTACAGTTAAGTGACAACTCTCTGATTTGTTTTAGTAAGAGCAAAACATTCCTAATCTTTTGCCAAACAGGTACAGAATACTTCTGATCAGAGGTGCAACAGAAATGTGAGTTGCTCCCACTGGGATTAGAAAGAGCACCATGAATGTTATAAAGGTGAAGATGAGTAGAGGAAAGTGGTGTGGTGATGAATATTGAGAAACACCGAAGCTAATGGTGGTGATGATGATGAAGTCTTTTCTTTTATAATTTTAGGAATTATTTATTCATTATACTACCAGTACTGTCTTAGACATCATCTATTGAGCCAAAAGAACCTCCGTGGGGGTAAAGTGCTGCTAGCCCATCCTTTGATAACTGAGCATCAACTCTAGCAGTTCTCAAATAATAATACTACAGGGACAACTTAAAAAGTGACAAACTTTACTTCAAGCAACTACAAACTGGTAATCTTTTGATAAATAAGTATGTTGCAAGCCACCAGATAAAGTCCATAACTAAAGCACCATGCAAGCATTAACACCAGGACCTTGAACAACAGGTAATGCTAAAAATCTTCATAAACAAGGGTAAAATCCAAAAAAGGTACTCTAGAGGGAGACATTTCCGATTTTGGTACTTTAAAGTGGCTATGTACAATTTTAGTACTAATGAACATTGATTCATGCCAATTCACGTACTCCGGCCAAAT
>JAYMSL010000134.1:0-36203 GCA_036897195.1 Plantago coronopus
CTATTTGAATTTCCCGGATTCATTCAGACTGTAGCATTTTCTCTTGTAGAGATTGCCCTTGAGTGTGGTTGGGGAACTTTAGCTATGGTGCTAGGTCCTTACACGGCCGGAATGCAGCCGGAGAATAAGGGTCCATTATATCTAGACCCCTTGTTAAATGCTATAATTACACTTGAATCAATATTAGACGAGAAATAAGAGGTATACATATGCAGCTGATATTTCTGAACGATTTCAAAATGTAAAAAAAAAAAGAAATGCTTTTCTCTTCTTAGGAAGGGTGAAGAAGTTGTAAACATCAGTGTGGAACATTGTCTCCGGGCCATAAACTATTATACAATCAATTCCAAATCACAAACTACAAATCAGTCTGGAATCTGGAATAGTTAGTTAAGCGATGCAGCTAACCGGATCTATACTAATTGTTAGAAAAGTCCAATTATAGTGGACTTTTTGAAAAGTCCATAAGATCCATGATTTACTTTTCTGGGTTCGCGGGTTCCGGGTCAGGAGGCTTGGTCCGATTTGTTTCTCATTCGGATCAATATAAATAGGGTTTTTGTTCAGTTTTTTCCTATTTTCCCCCAATTTCTTAGTTGCTTCTGGAAGACGGACGGTTTTCTCTTACTCTCAACTATCGAAACCCTCAATTTCCTATATTTGCTCTAGTTTTTTCATGTTTCGCTAGTTTTTTGGTGATTTGAAGTGTGAATCCGTGTTTGTCTACTTGAATCGGCGTTTGGCGAGGTTTTTTTAGCGTTTTTTGTGTGAGCAGTGTTAGATGACAATCAGAGTGCAGATGCCGGAGATCGGCCGGTTGCTACAGACGGAGGAGGTAATGTAGTGGTTGTTTTGTTGTGTTTTCTACGGTTTTTCAATCTTTTGTGTTTTGAAAATGGCGGTATAGTTTGTTTTAGAGTTTACTGGTGTTTTCTGTTGTTCTGGGTGTGGTGTAGGTGATGGTTGTTCTGATGTACCTGTGGAAGGGCGTGGCACGGTGGTACTGTGAATACTTTTCGTGCAAGAAATTAAGTTCTGATTTAGCCGATGTTTATTACATTATAGGTGATGTTTGCGATTTTATTAATTATGCAACTGCTTTTGCTGGTATATTCTTTTATTCTTAATGTCAATTAAGTCTGCTTCTAGCTTTTTCGCTTTTGTTTTAATGCAGTAAAGTACCTTTTTACACAAAATTGTTGGTGTTATTTGGAATATTGTCGATGTTTGTTGACGATGTTATATTTATTTCTTGGTTGGTGTAGTTGAGTGCTGTCTATGTGTAATCCTGCATTTTTTGTTGGTGTTTGTACAAAAATGGTTGATGTTTATGGCTTTATAGATGATGTTTTGGTACGGTTAGATGATACATGGTTCTTTTGTCTGTGTGATGTTTCATTTTTGCAGAAATTCGCTAGTGTTTGTTCATTAATATACGATGTTGTTTGTGAAATGGGTGATGTTATGTACTTTGCGTTATTAATTTATGATGAAATTGATGGTGTTTTTACAGATTAGTTGATGTACATGCATTAATTCATAGGTGATGCCTGGCATATCTATAATGGATGATGTTTGTTGGTGCCCCTCCATTAATAGTTTATGTTGCTCCCTTAATAACTGATGTTTTATCTGATGTTCTTATGTTTGTGTGAAATGGATTTTTATGTTTATATCTGCAAATATTTGGCCGATATGGAGGAAGATTATTGTTTTGCTGTTACAATTGGTGTTTATGTGGTTATAGGTTATGTATGCCTATAAATAGGTGATGTTGTATTTTATGTAGTCCTTATGTGGTTCTTATGTTGAGAGTATATGTGTTATTTTACAGCTGATGTTATATTGGTTATTGATGGCGTTTACAGTCAAATGGCTAGTGTTTGTCTTTTCTGGAGGTTTTCTTGTTGCTTTTTTTAATTTTTCTCTGACATTTTGTGTTTGTGTTTGCATGCTCTAAAGGTGAATAAACACCAAAGGCGAAAAAATGGTCTGATGTAACATGGAAGTGACTGAAAATGGGATGTGATGCGGTTGATAAAGGCAATGGCAACTCTCCGATGATGTCGTTGAAGAGGTTGAAAGTACATTTAAGAAGGCTATGAAGACATAGTTTTTAAGAGTAGTAGGTGCAAACATATGTAAATGATGTAATGCACATTTTTTGTTGATGCGGATATTATGTTGAATGCTTTTTCTAGATATTCAAGAATAGGTTACTTCTGAGTGTTCGGCTTCGTGTAGAAACATCTAATTAAATGAAATATTTGATGTTACTGTGTACAAGTAAATGGCTTGTTGCATGAATTTTTGTGTTTATTTTCATCGACCATCAACACCGGTCATTTTGATCATGACACTAGCAATTTGTGTAAAAACATCACTAATTTCGAAAATAAAGTACTTAGTTCAATCAATGTCACCAAGGTCAAATATGTAAGCTTTCTTGCATTCCAATTGTATAGCACACATCTGCCATTACACTGCCAACACCAGCTTCTCTTTTTTTTTAAATCTCAGAACTATTTTTGGGTTTTTGGTTAATATTCAAAACAGGCTAATGCTTGTTTTTCATCGGCAATTAACATCATTCATTGTCTCGTGTACATATGCATTTTATGTACAAACACCATCCATTTAATTTTATGCGCCTCGTTAATTTTCCATTAATTACATAAACACCATTCATTCTGTAACCAACATCAGTAGTTTATACATTAACATATGTTCATCCTTGCAGAAAACATTACATTGCCAGTTGTTACCAGCTATTTTATAGGCACAATAACCATGTGTAAACATCATATGAGTTAGTAACACCATCAACAATGCACCTATATAGTATTGCTCTTGCAAATCCCCATTTTCGAAGCTCCTCGTTGTGCATTGCTTTACGGTGAATCCAATCACATACACCATCATATATAAGGTACATCTTAACCAATGGTTCTATATTTCCAGAGGTTTTTACAAGCGACAATTTTAGGGAGTTGGAGTGGAACAAGGGCAGCAGGCTAACCATCTGACAAACATCAACAATTCAATACCAAACATCAATAACAAATCGTTCATATCAACAAAACATCAGACACGGTCATTAACATCAATGATTACTTATCATACATCAATTATTTGTTTACAAACATCACGTATTTTATGCTCAAATAGTAACCATATAATTATTCAGAAACATCCATATAGTATGTTTCATTAATTCATCAGTAGCAACAATAACTATTACCTACTATTCATCAGCTATAATCTGACAAACATCAACCAATATAGAAACTCCATAGAAAGTGTTTCAACAATTTATTTGAAGGCGATTTCTGTGAGGATTTTGCAGATCGCCACTTGTGAAGGTGATGTGTAGCTTATGCTCGAATTATCCGATGTTTGTACAAGAATTAGTGATGTGATGATTGTAATAATTGATGTCCATGATAAGTACTGGTGTTCTGTTTGTATTATCAATTAATTCATTAACGATTAATGATATACACCATCCCCTTTTGAAATGTAATTGAAAAAGTAACCAACACAAGTTTCTTTTTAAAAAAATCTTCACATCACATATAACTAAACACCACACAACTCCATACATAACATACACATCAGTATAATAGACATAGCACAACATCATCAACATAAGTAAAAACAGAACTAACATAAGTAAAAACAAAGGTAACACCACAAATAACTTAAACCCACGCCCAAACATAAACTTCAGTACATAAAACCATTAAAATAGATTGGATCACAACTACATTTAGGTATTATATATAATACATCAAACATATTTATACAAACACCAGCTGTATGGGTACAAAACTTTTTTTCTTTCAAACTCACTGGTCATGCATCAACGATTTACGGATTACCATAGCATATAAATGTCAGATAGTACCTCGATTTTTTGATGTTCTGGATCATTGTTGTCATCCGGATGAGTAGGATCCATTGTATGTTGCAGAAACGAGTAGGAAAAGAGCCAGAAGTTAAGTTAGCATACCCAATTTGATGTGAGATTGAACTTGTAAATGATGAATCAGTGAAATCGGAAGCAGACAAACCTGATGTGAGATTGAACTTGTAAGTGATGAATCAGCGAAATCGGAAGCAGAGAAACCTGATGTTGAGGTTATTGAGTTGATTCCTCGACGATTTTTCGGGATGGCGTCGCTGGATCGGTGATTTTCCGACGAGTTTCGTCTGTTGCGCAAGCTGAAGCTGGGGAGAGGATCACGATGTGTGTGCTGGATCTGTGGTTTGATGTGTGTGGGTTATTTTATATCTGACCCGCTAGGCAAACCGGGTCAGTGGATCCGCGAGTTTTTTGTGGTTATGATCCCTTGATTTTAACCTTTTTGCATTTTGGCATGGACTTTTTGAAAAGTCCACATATGGTGGACTCTCCAAATTTTTTCTCTTTGTATTTCCTTAACAACTGAAATTTGTGTTTTCTCATTTAACTAACTAACCAATTAATGTTCATGATAAAGTCACTCTGACAATAAAATAGATCCATATAGCAACTAAACATTATTGAGACATAAGTTTGGTGTTAGTTTGTAATGATAATTCTTTGATATTCCCGTGAAGATTACAAACTAGTGAGAGAAATAGAGATATCGAGAGTGAATAATTAGAGAAGTTGAAAAATGATGGAATAAATTTTAAAGAAAATAAGAAGTTGGAATTAGAGGAATAGAAGGGATTAGGGGTTGGTAAACCATAATTAACCCCATAAATAATTAATTATGTTCTCACTATATCATTATGTTCATCATCATGAGGAGTTGATCATGTTTAGCACGATTAATTTAAGATTAATTAATTAATTTGATGCTCAGATCAATAAGCTGAGTTGTCCTGTGCTGTTTACCAACACTAATAAATTATTCACTAATCATTGTGCAATATCTCTGTGACATCTTATGAAGTATTAGTAGTATACTACAGGTAACGAAGAAGACTTGTTCTCATTTGAAACTTCTAGTATCATAACAAGTGACCAGTGTGGTGCTTAATACTTTGTTTTATGAACTGAATTAACGTTAACTGAATTAAACTTAATTAAGAATACTCTTATGTTTATATATACTATCACTATATAACATCAATTAATCAGTGGACAGTTCATTATGTTATCTCCAGGTATTAATCAATGTATCAATTATTCATCTATAATCTTACAGTTGACCGATCACATGGTAAAAGTTCAACCATGTGTTGAGAATCATTAGAGTGCTCAACATTCATTATCATAGACAATTTTATGGAAAAGATTATTGTCTCTATGGTGATTAATTCATACTGGCATAAAAGCTCATCTAATATGAAGATTAATTAAGTCCTTCAAAAAGGTTAAAAGTACTCGGTACACAAGAAATCAAGAGATGAAAATTGAATTTGAAGGTTTTGTGGGCGACCGCCTGGCCCACCCAAGCGATCACTTGCCCTGGCAGATGTGCCTTCAAAATTGTCATTTACCGCCTTTTTTCAAATCTGAATTTTGAGTGGTTGTAGTCATTCCCAGAGAGCATGAATGTGTTTGAAAATGTCATTCTGACTCCTCTAAACACTCTTTCAAGGGTCAAACACACATTCATCAAAACTATTGACAAGTATATATACATCCAGAAGAGGGAATTTCATTTCCTACTACACAAGTCACACGCTTCTCTCGATTCTATACTTCACTTCTCTATTTGCATTCTGCCCCACATTCTAAAGTATGTCCGGCAGATTCAATATTCGAGTGCTCCAATATTGCCTTAGCAAGTGGTTTTATATTGGGAGACGAGTTACAATAAACAGTGTAAGCACCATAGCGGGACAATACGTCTTAATGAGAGATAGCTCGGCTATCGACTCCACTCATCCTTGTTGTTGTTCCGTTTCTCGTTTCTGAATACCACCCCCCATCACACTCAAATGTTTCAACCACCACTACTACTACTACTACTACTCATACTAGCTAATACGGCTATTGATGCTGGCTACGACTGCATTACTACTATAGCTATATTGATATTGCTTCTTCTACTCCTCTATTATTGTTGCTATATATATATCCGTTCTCATATTCCTTCAAGCACTAGCATTCAACAAAAGTAAGTAAATCAAAATCACACAAGAACTCATCAAAATATAGAAAAACCACGCCAAATTAAATTCCACATTGAAAAGTCAAGGTTAAAAACAACAAGAATCTTGATAAGGAACATACTGACATACATAAGTTTGTATCAAAATCTTCACAAAGAAATATGCGAAGAAAATGAAGTCACATTTATTGTTGAAAAATCCAGGAAAAGTAATGAAACGCTGGAGAATGTCTTATGCCAAGTTGTGAACTACACAGGAAAATGTAGTCACCAGCCTCGCGAGATTGGTCTTTCTCAGTGATGCAAGGTTGATCATATGATCTTAAGAACCAACGCGAACATGAATATAGATTGAGAGAGCAACAAGAATGATGACCATGACAAGAGCGAGCGTTCCCCAGTAACAGCGACAAGTGATGTTATGATGATCACCATGAAACATACTAAGTATAGTACTTTCAGATGATTGTCGAGCTCGTTCAATCTCAAACAGGTTCCAAGTTTCTTGGTCAATATTGACAATGTTTGTAGCTTCAGCACCACACACTTCACAGGTTCTGCGAAGACATGGCATAAATCAATAAATCTCATCATACCACTTTTTTTTTTGATGGTGTCATCATACCACTTTAATAACTTCAAATTGAAACACATACATACATGGTTGTTTGGGGTTTGGTGAAGAAATTCTTGATCAGTTATGTATATGGTATCAAGCAAATTAAGTTAATCAGAGAAGCATTTCTATTTAATGCTAAAATAGGAAATTTATGTCGAAATAAATTACTTTTATTACATTTCTATTTTCAGTTTTTGTTAGTTTTTAAGCATCAAAATTTGAAACATTCAACTCACATAATTAAGTAGTCCACTTAATTCTAGAGAAGCTCACACATTAGTAAAATGAAACACCAAAAATTGATTCTAAATGTAGATATTAGATAATCACATAAGGATTTTTATGCATAT
This sequence comes from Plantago coronopus, assembly GCA_036897195.1. Taxonomy (NCBI): domain Eukaryota; kingdom Viridiplantae; phylum Streptophyta; class Magnoliopsida; order Lamiales; family Plantaginaceae; genus Plantago; species Plantago coronopus. The sequence goes on from JAYMSL010000134.1 coordinate 7,080, forward strand.
TTGGTTTCCAAACAATCAACATAATAATTTTACAAGATAAGGCAATGCTAGTAACTATAATAAATATAGTATGATGTTTGTGTTGAGAAATAATACAATGTAAATCTTTGGTGAGAAAAGACCAGGAACAGGAAAAGACACTGATCAAAATAGGTTAATGAGTTTGTGAATATCTTTGACTACGTCTGAACACTGCCAGGCTGGAATTCCACTAAACTAAAAGAAATTGCAGAGATACAACTCCGACCTACAATAATTGACTAATTGTCTCCACTCGATCAATGTATGTGATGTATTAAATTTGTCTAGCTAGCTAGGCTAACTATTTTAGATGTTTTATGTGTAATGTAGTGCACAAACTATAAGGACTCATAGGGTATAGATATGAATTGGAATGTGTAACAAAATAGACTAGGAAACTAATACATGCTGACCCAAATCAAGTTCTATTTTTGTCTCCAACTCCAAACAGTTTAGACACACAAGTGTCTTAATAGTCCAAGCTAAACACATAGACATAAACAACTAAACTCATGCCCTAGACATGTATTATATAGGTAGTTGAAGTATGCATTAGGATCCATCTAAAGGTATTTATAGTAGATTGGCTAACACAAATGTTACTCATATTACTACCTATAATGCTTGTTAAGGAAATATGGCGCCATACTATATTGCATATATTCTATGAAGTACGAAGATGGCCAAAAAAAAATATTCGAAGCTAGGAAACAACAACCACAACAGAACACCAACAACAACAACAACATCATCATCATCATCATCAACGACGACAATAACAACAACAACAACGAATTAAAGCAGACATAACAACAACTACATAACATTATTTGGATTCTAGAACATTCTCTCATGAGGGACGATATAGATGAATAAGTGATAGTATTACAAAACTTAAATAAGACTTACAAGATTCCTCTGCTTCTGAACCAAGTCATCGCACAATGCATATGAGCTGCACGCAAATCGCCCCTACAGTTACACCCAAGATCAATTAGCTCCCCTCTGTTTTCACCAGTATCAGCAGCTTCTCCAAAATCCAAATAGCATATTCGACATGTGGTTGCAAACTCTTCTTCGGCACCATTCACACTTAATTCCTCTGCCGGTTCAATTGATCCACCTTCAATGTCCAAAGTGATTGGAGAATCGATCCCTTGACGACCCCCAATTAGATCGGGAACATTATGAGACTCATCAATCATCCACGATCCAGGCAATTGTTCCACACCTGCATCATGAAAGTGAAAAATACCGATATCTCCAATGATCTCACTGCTAAAAGACCCACTTAGAATTTGTGCATCACAACGACGATGGCGTTGTTGATTTCTTCTACTGCTTTCTATACCTATGTGTATATCATTCTCCATTGACACTTAATTGGACTAATCGAGAAACCAAATGATATTGAAGGTGACAAAGAAAGATTTTTTTTTCCCCAAAAAAGGTTGACACCGGAAACAATGTTCTCGTTCATTTTTGTACATTTCACTTCCATTTATAGAGTAAAATTTTGTAGCCGATATCTCAATAATATTGCATATAACTTTTTAGGTTAAATTATACATTAAATGTAAATGAGTATTGATTAGAAAGTGATGAGAATAGAGGAAAGACATTGATGCATTCCAAAAGAAGAATGGAACATGATGAGGATGTAATTTAACTCATGTACTGTATGTATCATATAATTTTGCTTTGTTTTTTTTTTTGGCTATATTACATTTTTATTGTAAAATAAAAATAAAAAATAGAGCTAAATAAATTAACCATTTTCTAAAGTATTAAAATGATACTCCCAATCGCCACCCCCAATTAGGTGTACCTAGCACCTGAAATTATGATATATAAGGATTATTTACGCATATATATATAGATATCGACCACACCACAATGCAACTCTAGCCAAGGCTCAATTGCAACTCATCCAAGCTAGACAATGATTCTAAGAGATGGAGAATTCAATGTGTGGATACAACATTGTTAGGATGAAGATAAATGATACGAATTTTGTTTCAATGTGTGGATTATAGGTGAAATGGTCGGGCTAAGGATTTTGGATGCACACGAAACTCAATGTTTCAACCAACTGTGTTAATTGAGACAACATAGAAATAGAATATGAAGTAGATAGAGAATAAAGGAAACAAAGATGTTCATATTTTTTTTCTTATTTCCAAATGTAATCATGGTCGAATTCCTTATTTGTACCAATGAAGAATCTAAATCACAAATCACTTTATTTCACTGCAATTTACAACCAAAATCTAATCCAACTAAGTTGTTTTTTTATTTCTTCTTAATCTTGATTCATAACCAGAATCGATCATTTTCACCAGCTACTTCTCATACGGCCGTACCTACTGTATGCGAAGTTGTGTTACAAGTATACAAAAACACCTTTCGTAACCACCGTATCTTCACAATAGAATTCACATTCTCTATATTAATTACGAGTACAAAACACCTTCTTACTATATTGTAATTTCCGCGGAATGAAGTTGCGTTTATAGACTATGGGTATACGCAAAACACCTTCTATAATATATACCGTATCTCCATTGAACGAAGTTGTGTTTCTACACTATAAGTATACAGAACACCTTCGGTAACATATACCGTATCTCCACTGAACGAAGTTGCGTTTCTAGTTTCTACACTACGAGTACACAAAACACCTTCTGTTATACAACATATCTCCACTGAATGAAGTTGCGTTTCTACACTACGAGTATACAATACACCTTTTGTAGTACACCGTATACATCTCCACTAAACGAAGTTGCGTTTCTACACTCTGAGTACACAAAACACTTTCTGTAATACACTTATATCTGTACTAAACGAAGTTTCGTTTCTATGATAGTACACAAAAACACCATATGTGATGCACCGAATCTTCCACGGGATCACGATGAGATCGGATTGTGACAAAGTCACTTGGGAGAGTCAAACACATAGGATTCTTGAAGTAGAAAAGAACACATGGATAGTTTGGCTGGGTGTTGATAGTTGAGTGGGCAGAGTGTAAGAATCACTGTAACCAACACATGTGTAGTTGTGGTATTGTATTGAAGACCATGGTGCAGTTGTAGTATTGTATTGTGTTGCCTCTGACATTATTCTCTGCATTGAAATCATGATCCTTTCCCCAATGCAGGACAACACTCTCTTCCTTGCTTCACTTCACTCTCAAATTTCTCTTTTTGAGTAAAAACAATTTATGCAAATCAGCAAATGCATACCCATCCTTTCTTTCTTGGCTAATTAATGCAATCACCCTCAAATTTCAGCTGTGCTTACTCAAAGTCTCAAACCCCTTTGTGCCATACTGAATCTTGGTTTTTCTTTTTATGGGAATCCGGGAAATTTCATTCAAATGTTGAAAATGCTCTTGCATTTAATGCTTACCCTCAAATTCAAGTGAAAAATTGTTTCTTGTTTTAAAAATCAAACCCCACCTGCTGCTTTCCTCTCTTTCTCCGTCGATTAGGGTTTTAGGCATTTGGCGGTGCCTTCAAGCCCTGCTGGGAGTCATTTTTGTAAGTGATCTTTTCAGGCTTTGTGCTTGTTTTAGCTTGTTTGAGTTGTTTGGAATGGGGGTGGGTGATAAAAAGCTGGAGAAATGAAAGATGAGTGGGTAATTACAAGTGTAGTTTTCTTGGATTGTTTTGGCTCTTGTTGTATTTGTTTTAGATTATTAATTGAATGAGTTGGTGTTGTTAGATTTATCTGTGTTCTTTGATGGTGACTGGTAGCTCCTGTCAATTATTGTTTATCTGAAGTTAAATGGTTATCCATTGACCATAAAATTGGATCTGCTGCTAATTTGAACGATTTTCAGTGGTGTTAAAATAGCTGAAAATTACACATGTGTCTAGGCTGGACTTTCATCTTATGAAAGATGGGGAATTTACTCTTTTTGAGTGTTGTGTGGAGTATGATTTCTTGGCACGTGGTCTAATCGCAAGCTGTAATGGTAAATGTATAGGTTTCTATGCTGATTGTTTACGAATCTGTCATTTTCAGCTGAAAGGAGGAACTAGCTCTCTGTTGTGGACCAATGGATTTCTTCAAACTGAAGAAGTTCAGGAATGCCCGCAAACCCATGACTGCAGACATTGCTGAGGATCAGCCTGTTCCACAGCCGGATGAGCCAAAGAGTGGGACCAATGATGTGTTGGGAAAATCAGTGAGCCTTGATTCTGCTAATACTGAAATGGAAGACGACGATGATGATTTCATTTCTAATGAGGTGAAGAGGAGACTGAAGGAGCTTAGAAGAAACAGCTTCATGGTGCTCATACCTGAAGAAAGCAATCAGGCGGATGAGGAGGAGGAGGAGGAGGAAGAGGTAGAGGTAGAGGGGGAGATGAGTACAAGCGAGTGGAGGGATGTGGAGGCTGAAGGGCGGCGATTCTGGTCTGGTTTTGATGCGGTTTATGACATTTACTGTGAGCGCATGCTGGTTTTTGATCGCTTGCGTTCTGCTCAACTGCAAGAAGTTGGTAACTAACATCTCACCCTATGCACTCCCAACGCGCTCCTAACAAAGTGAATTTTAGTTATGATCTAGTCTTTGTATTTTTTTCCTTCTATTCACACGTGCCCAGGACACTAAATTGACGTTATATATTACTCTAGATACAGACACGTGCATGTAGGTGAATGTTTCATTATGAGAAACTATATATCATTCAATGGGTCGGAGACCAAATACGTCTTTCAAATGTAGTTATAAGTATATATAACATATACAATTGGTATAACAGATGTATACCAACTGCTTGATCACTTAATTACTTCGTTTACCCTGAAGATGCTTCCTCCAAAATTCATGTACAGTTTCAAAATCCCATAAGAAATCTCTAAATTTCTTATTCTTGCAATCCATCAAAACCTAAACAAGCTGTGATTTCAAAACAATTTCTATACATCGTAGTTCACTTTACTTCAAGATGTACACCATGTAGAACATTCCCGAAGAATCTTGAATGTTCTCTGCTTTTTGGTAGTTTGGAACCTAAGTGGGGAAAACAAATCTTTGACCAACTCTTCTAATTAGAGTCACTGTGCAAATTAAAATTCTAATTTATATATGACCAAGATGATTTCCTGTAAGAGGCGAGTACATTTTAAATTGGAACGATATATGGGACCATACGTATGTCTCAAAGTATTTAGTATGCAAATTTGAGATGAGCCCCAAGTATTTGCCATTTTGCCTGTTTGAGCTTATGAATGTGCTTACAAAGAGGAGTTGTCTACTTGAGCTTGCAAGTGTGCTCATAAAGTGCATGTTTTATTTATTAGTGTAGACTATGGAGGCTTTTGCTGAAATTCTAATGAACCAAACAATAGAATATGATATTGAATCTGTTCATATCTTTCAATAATTTTTCCTAGATCATGACATGAAAATTACCAGAACATCATATGAAACAGTGTCTACAGCTTCCAAATTCTACAAATAGAAAGTAAGGAATAACTCAGTTGATTTTACTAAGAGTGGTATATGAGATTTTGAGGTGGTGATCAAATTTCTTATCATTTATTTGATACGTTATATATACTCAATTTTTGCAAATGTATCTGCTAATAAATTCGAAATAATTCAGGTTCGCATGTTCCTTCAACTCCATCACCAAGATCTGCTTCCAAAAAGCTAGCTTCTCCCCTTCGATGTCTTTCCCTTAAAAAGTTTGATGTACCAAAAGAGGAAGCGGAACATCTTCAGCAGCCAGTTATTGACCCTTATCAGGATCTTGAAATTGCTTATGTGGCTCAAGTGTGTTTAACATGGGAGGCACTCCATTGCCAATACACACAGTTGAGTCAGAAAATATTGTACCAACCTGAAACTTTGACATCATACAACCACAGTGCTCAGCAGTTTCAGCAATTCCAGGTATTGTTGCAGAGGTTCATTGAAAATGAACCTTTTGAACAGGGAACGAGGCCTGAAATTTATGCTCGGGCAAGAAAATCCTTGCCTAATTTGCTCCAGGTTCCAAAGATCCAAGGTATGGATATAATCAATTCAATTAAGATGAAAAAGAAAGGAAAGTATATTGTAGTCTAATTTGTGGGCTGTTATATGGTTCTAAGATTTAGAGGGAGGTTAGCATATGTTCTAAATAATTGAATGCTTATGGGAAAGGGTAACTAACTATTAGAGGGATACAGGAGTAAATATGCCTAATTCTTGGATAATTATGTCAACTAAGGCATCACATGGCTAACCTTAGAGCTGCTAAAAAACTGTAGTTTAGGGCGCAGTTATGCAGCATTGCAGCTGGTTATATCTTAAGTCCAGGTCAGCATTATTTCTATAAACCAGATTGAGGGTGCAGTGCTGAGGCCTCTTATATCTTACAAGTGTCTGGAATTTAGGTTAGCATAATTTCTTAAAATCAGTGAATGTACGAAAGGGTCTGGAAACACAGGAAGTAAATTTCCCTAACACTAAGATATTCCATCTGCATGTGGCTGTTTGATGGCATACGTAGATAGATACTTGGGCTTGATCATAATGATTGAATCGTGATATACATTTACTTTTTACCAATGAACCAGAGGTGTCGGAGCATGAACTACTGTATGAGTCTAGAACTGAACTGGAATAACAGACATGGATTGAAAAACTCCTGAAAAGATCTCGATTCACGTTTTGCTCAATGTCTTATCTGTTTCAGGCTCAGCACATTGCTCTAAACATAAGCTCCTGCTAATTGTGTGTTTCGTGTTCGTAGCTTCTGGTGAGAAAAACTCGGGAGATGACACATCAGATTATATGGTTCTTGCCTCAGATCTTGCTAGTGTTATTGAAACCTCAATCTTGAGTTTCCGCCTATTCGTTAAGAAGGACAAGAAAAAATCAAGTGGTGCGCGTAATTTATTTGGAAGTCAGAACCAGATGGCAACCCCAGTTCAACAGGTCCAGTCTTCACTAGATAAGGTATACCTTCTGCTACTTAACCTCTTTGGATTATAGATTACTTCACTAAAATCTGATCGCATCAACGCGTGCAACTCTCAGTTACATGCAACGTACACAGAATCCCTTTGTGTGTTATATTTATTGTGAAATTCTGTGTAACCAAATTTTTTTTTAAAATTATGTTATTTAAATGCGTATGTTTTCCCAACAAGGCAATAACTTGATTTGTTTTGAAACTTGAAATTGCAGAAATCAATGAAACTGAAGGAAATGTGGAAAAAGTCCAAGAGCTATAAAAAGAAAACATGGCCGACTACAACTCCAGACGTCGAGATGTTGCTTGCCCTTGTCGATGTGAAACTATTGTCAAGGGTCTTGCGAATGTCGAAGATTAGCAAAGAGCAACTGTTCTGGTGTGAAGAGAAGATGAAGAAACTGGCTTTATCTGATGGGAAGTTGCTTAGAGACCCTTCCCCAAATCTTTTCCCTTTACTAGTTGGTCAGTAGATGTGGTAGTACAACTTTCGGAACTTAATGAACAACATGTACTAGTTTTGTTGTTCTACTATATGTTACTAGAAACCATTTCATCTTTTGAACATATTTAGCGTCTAATGAGTACTATTCGCAAGCAATTGGACTTTCTGAAGTGTCCTCAACCGCAGCAAAAGGGCTCATCAGAATTGGTTAACTTTAGTCTACATGAAAATGCCAGACTTGCTATACAATTTTATCGTTCCAAGAGCAAATTTTATGAAGTGATCTAGAATGTCGAATTGCTCGCAGGTAGTCTCTGAGTCTTTGGATGGAATTTTCCCCTATACTGCACAACATTATCCTTATCAGTTGGTTAGCGAATTAATCTGAGACATACAAGATGTTTCTGTTTTGGTAACTATGCAGCTGGTAATTGAGTATAATAATCCATGAAGTTAACTATGTTAAAGTACAATATCTTGAGGCACTTAAAGGAGATTTTATAGATGCCAAATCTGCAGTGCTCGCTGGAGAAGGATCGAATATATTACATGATAGCTTATATGGTAATATCTATGTTCTACATTGATATTTACAAATTAACCTGTCCAGGAAATACAGTTTTCTCTGGTACTATCAGATGAGGGAATCTGCTGATAATTGGTAGGTTAACTGTGGCACCCTAACAGCAGCTACTAAGATTTCGGTTCCAAGTCCAGTCGCACCTGAGTGATTCTTTCCAAAAACGGTTGTTGACTTCAGATTAGCTGACCTATGTGCCCAAGACAATCCAGCTCTGATTTTTTCTGTACAAGGTATGAACCAACCGTTTGGTTTTGAGGTACACTCTCCAGGCCACATGACATTTTTGAGTCTGTTTCTGGATTTCGCGTTAAGCTTTTGGACTATTCCTTTGCCAGGCGTCCAATATCCGAGAACTTTCTCCCCAGAACCATGAACATTGAATACCTCAAATGTTGATTGCTTGAGTTTCCTATCAACTAGTTCAAATTCTCCACTCAGGCCTCTAAATTTTGTGCGCGCGAGTTCCTTTAGAAGTCTGGAGTTAACTATTGATACATCCAAGTTTGATATATCTTTCTTGGTTTTAGTTGTTCTTGCATAGTCTACTGACCTGATTCTTTCTGCTGCAGTTGCTAGAGCAGTTACTGCATCATATGCCCACAAATAATGAACATTCAGCTCCATACTTGAAATTGTCATGTTTTTCAGAAGTATGTTGCTTTTCAACCTTGTTTGGAATTTGTCAAGTTTGTCTGAGCGATACACGTAAGGTCGAACTCCCAAAACTCCCTGCATCGAGTCACGAGTTGCAGAGTTCATCATATTTGATAAACTCTCGGAGATGATCCATGCATAGCCCTTGCTGATAAGTCCAGCCCTCTTGGCAATTTCAAACAAACGGGAACCAAGTGCAGGGTTCATGTCAACCACGAACACCCTGTTCTGTTTTGTTGTTAGTCTTTTCAGTTCTTTCAGAATATCACCGTCTTCAACTGATGTTGAGAAGGCAAGTCTACATGCTAGTCCAATCTTAACCTCTTGGAGTGCCTTGGTAAAATAAGAGACAAATCGGTTGCCATTCTTTGTGTCTTCGTATATGACTGAAACCTCAGGCCATCCGTAGTCCTGACAAACAGCAGCAATTGCCTTAGTTTGTATTGTATCCTCTGGTGTGGCTTTGATATAGTATCGGTTATCTGGATACGAACCGCTTGAGCCTCTTGCATGCAAGAAAATAATTGGCGAGAGAATTCTCTCCCCCAGTTGTGTCATGAGCTTATCTTCATGGTTCAGCAAATCTGGAACTGAAAGCAATGGTATTCAAGAAGTCATGTACTGTTTATATGAAATCTCATAATCATAATTCTTATCAGAACTTGTGATGTTCAAAGAGCCAACATATATAGCAATAATTAGAGGCGAACTACACAAACCTGCGAAATCAGCATCAATTAGGCTATCATCATTCTTGATATGTAGCCTCAACCGGGTCCTATGGTCCGGATGGGAGGTGTAATAATCTGAGATTGCCATGCTCATACATTCCTGAAGGATTGCACCAAGTGTTGATGAATTCAGGTTAAGAACTACAGGGACGTGTAGTTCATAAATTCTGCTGTCAACAACTCTTTTTACAGCAAGAAAGTTTGGTAAGAGTAGGAGCAACAGAAGGTAGATCAAGAAGCAACCTTTCGAATTTCCCATTTGGAGAATCTGTTGTCTTAACAAGGACAGTTTGATAGTTGATGCACTCTTTGAATCTATGATTCTATATATGCAGACTGCAGAGTAAACTGGCACTTCATCACGAGCAAAGGGTGGAGTGCAATTCACATTCAACAGTTGGAAAAGTCCTGAGTTTATTCCTTCCTTCTCCTGGTGAACAATAAAACCAAGTCGAAATGGCACTGATTTCTAATAATATTCTAAAAAGAATGACTTCATAGAGAAAAGGAAAGGTCGAACGTACATCAATTTCAAATCCAACTTCATCAATTTTCAAATTTAACTCTGATAGTTTAATTGTGCTGTCAACAACACTTTCCGGCAAGTAATCGCGTGACTTTGATCAGTACTATCTACTATGGACTATTTGACATGAGTGATCTGGTACTTCACTATGTGCAAAGGACAGTATAAGTTCACTTTCAACAAAATTCAGGAAAGTTTCTGGTCCTTCACTTGCAGGCTGTAGCTTCAGGGAACAAGAAATTGTACCAGGTCTTGAAATGACAGGTGATTCACACACATCATACTCGCATCAAAGTATACAACAAATCTGAAATAGTACTACTAAATAACTATTCAATTCTTCCATCACTCTCATGAGTGACAAGTGAGCCTACTTGCTTGCAGATAGAGTTAACTAATATAAGAGTTTACTAATATAAGAGTTTACCAATTACATTTGAAAGTTTCATGACTTCTTTAGGACGGTAGCTAGAATCCCAGAAGGCATGCTCGCTCTTATGAGGCAGTCGCCACAACTTTCAAGCAAATTTTCCGCCAAGTAATGAGTCGTGTTGTGCCATTTGCCAGCACATAAAAGAACTTATGGATGAAAGAAGCCATGGAAATGGAACACAAAGTTTTAACCCCCAATAATTTTGTAAATATCGCTATTTGAGCTCTCTGTACTCATGTAATATTACATTTACTTGGCTAGTTAGGCTTCGAAAAATGTTTGCTTATATAAGGCACCTTACGTTTTCCTCTGGTTCACCACACATGTATAGCATAATAAACCAGAGCCATGTTATGATAGATTTTCAGAAATGAGCTCCCCTATCACATTTGAAATGAACAAATGCAAAGAGAATTTACCACATGAAGGAATAGTATAGCTCATGAGTAACCAGTTCATGAAGGAATAGTATAGCTCAGCGAAGTAACCGTATTTTTGATTAAGCTTCTCAGCAACAAAATATCTAAATACGACTTAATAAAGCGTAACCTTGATCGCGCCTTCTAAAACAGGCAAGTTATGCATGGATCTCTGATCCTTACCAACAAGTTATACCCTCTGATCCTTGCAAGAATAAATCTCTAGCTGATCCTTACAATAATATCAAACACTTCCATAGTAGCCTTTCTTACTTTCTGGAAGATTTTAGCAGTGTTACATCAAGAATCGGGGACTAGTTTTAACCAGGTAGCTTAGCATTTCTATATAGTTTGGTAGACACTCCACAGTTCACTGGGTTGAAATAAGAGACATTAATGTAATTTGAGAACAATTCGATTTTACAGGTGGAACACCAGCACACAAGAAACAACATTATGAGGATATTATTTATGCTAACACACACGTACAATTTAATAGCAAAGAGGGAAGAACATCTCTCTTGTCTTGAAAGTCTTAACAGAAACCTCCGATGAGATTAATCTGCATCCATGCCTTTTCAGATTGGACGAATATTTGCATCGTTAATTGGTATGGGAACATCAACATGCTCATTAGCACCTTGTAGAGGATGTTCTTGATCATTTGCGTCTTGACCTCCTTGAGCCCCTGCTTGTTGAGCTGCGAGAGGTCCTGGTTCTTCTGCCGCCTGTGGATTTTGAACTGAAGTAGCTTGTCTTTCACCATCTGCATTTTTTGCTGAGCTCCTAAATGGTCGACTTATCCATCCCATAAATTGATTAATTTTTGTAAATATGTATATTCTGCTAGAAATACATAGAGCTGCCACAGTAACTATTCCGACAATAATGAATAGTCCACCAAATTGAAATGCGGTCAGACTCGAAGTCCCTTGTGAGATACTTGACGAGAGTGGGTCTTGGGAAGAGTAACCAGGTCCGAAATTCTTTTGCTCAATAGCATTGATTTCTGGACCTTGTGTAACATTCACGATTGCCTTCGAGAAATGTGAAACAAGAGGTGACCCAACAGGGAATGCCTGAAAATGACAATAAATCCTGCATCAGAATTAAAAACCGGGATTTCTGCTTGGTCAGTTGACGTTCAGGAAAAGAGATGGAAAATAAGAATGACAACTTACAAAGCCAAATCCCCCAGTCTTGTATGATGGTCCAACCATTTTGTATTTAGAATCATATTTGTTGAGAAATATCTTCATGTACGGAATCTCATCAAATATGGCATCTATGCCTCCATGATCACTTCCTAAGGACATAGCATGATGGTATTCTTCACAAGATTTGTAACTTCTAAGTCGCAATTCACTAATGTGAAGTTGCTTAGTCAGAAATTCTTTCATGAAAGAAGCCTCCTGGTAGCCCACATAGTAACTGTCTGAAAACGCGAACTTTAGTTGATCTACTGTCAAAATTGCTGATAAATTTGCAGTGTAGCTCTGCATTAGTATAAATGCCATGAACGTCCAAACCACTAAGACGAAAAGAGAGCAATGGCTTGTGACTTTATCACCTGTGTCAAGAGATTTGTCAATGAAGATAAATAATGTAGTATAATGTAATAATCAAGAATTAATATGCAATTCTATATCCAAAGAGAATCAGGAATGTTACTTTCAGGGAAAGCAAGAATTGCCAATGGGGACCAATAAATCATTTTGAATCCGTTCCTGTGTGTGTTTTCCGCCGGATGAGCTTGATTTATTTCCTGTCTATTTTCCACCGGAAGAGCTTGATTCATTTCCTGTCTGTTTTCCAATGGATGAGCTTCATTTACCTCTTGCCTGATTTCCCCTGGATTGTTTTCCACTGGATGAGCTTCGTTTACCTCCTGCCTAATTTCCCCAGGATTTATGACCTGTCTGTTTTCCACTGGATGATCTTGATTCACATCTTGTCTGTTTTGTTCGTTGAGTGGCTGATTCACCCGACCTTCATTATTTGCAGTTTCATTGTGTTCCATTAAGCGGAGGATGACTGCTATCCAAATTGCGGAAGCAAATATTGTCAGCCAAAGATCCCATCTCAATGGCTTAAGAAAAATCCACATCTCAAATGGTTTTTTATTTTTCACCACTAGAACGACCCCTGATTCACAATAGGGTAACGAGAACTCAACATATTCTGTTCTTGGAGCTCTAATGGTCGTATCTGCTACTACCATATCGAATTCCTGATTTAACAATGATACAGGCAAAATGCAATTAAGTCCTGTGTAGTTGTTGTTAAATAAACAGCTCAAACAACAACAACAACAAAAATAACTACAACAACAATTTGACAAGCTAACCTGAGGAATCTTGTGCAGCATCTCGTCGTAACTCCAATTAGTATTTCTGGTATCATTGTAGATGTGGAATTCATAATTGATGGGAAATGGTAACACCATCATGGCAGCATTGAAGATATCTACAGCAAATCCATTTCCATATGTATGCTTTGTTGAATGATTAACTGTTGCATGAACAAATTCAGTAAATCCATCTTTCCACGGAAGACCAACCCTGAGGTTCCCTGTTGCAGGGAAAGTCCAACCTCTCGGACGTGTAGTTGAATCGCCAGGCCACATGGCATTCCTAAGTTCATGTGTTGATGTTGAGTAAGTTCGTTCACCACTTATATCCCTTATTATACCTTCATCAGGTGTCCAAAATCCTAAAGTTTTTTCCCCAGATCCATACACATTGAAAATTTCGAATATCGACTGCTTCAATTTCCCATCAACCAGATGAAATTCCCCTGCCAAGCCTCTGAATTTTGTGCTCGTCAGTTCTTTAAGAAGCCTGGAGCCAACATTTGATATTCTCAAATTCTGAACGCTGTTGTTACCGTTGCTTTTCTTCCCATGTAAAGCTGTAGAGTTTACTAGCCCAATTTTTTCCACCGCAATTGCTAGTGCAGTTACCGCATCATATGCCCATAAACCATAAACATTGAGCTCCATCTTGGATTCTTTACTGCCATTCAGAAGCATATTTCTTTTCCACCTATGCTGGAAATTCTCAAGCTCTGCTGATTGGGATACATACGGCCTTATGCCCACAACACCGTCCATTGCATCACGAGTAGCTAGATCCACAGAGTCCATAAAATTCGACAAACTATCAGACACGATCCATGCATACCCTTCACTCATGATTCCTACACTTTTTGCAAGCCTGAACAAGCGATAACCAAGTGAAGGGCTCAGGTGAACCAAGATCACCCTAGTCTTCTTTGTTTTTATCTTTTCCAATTTCTTCAACAGATATCTATCACGAATTGATGTTGGTATCGAAGTAACATAATCCAGTCCAATCTCAACATCTTGGAGTACCTTATTCAGATGAGAAAAAAATTGATTCCCATAATCTGTGTCCTCATATATAACATCAACTGCAGGCCACTGAAAGCCTTGGCAGATGGCGGCAAGGGCCTTTGCTTGAAATGAGTCGTCTGCAGTTGCTTTAACAAAATATCGGTTATGTTTATAGGGAACAATTGAGCTTCTGGCAGTGAAGGAAATAACTGGTACATGAACGGTTTCTCCAAGTTCTGCCATGTATATGTTTTCAACTGCATCCTGTGGCCCTAGAATCGCAAGGACCTTTTCGACGTTCAACAAGTCTACAACTGCAAGACATTCAATACAGCAGACATGAGTTATATCATCAAGGCAAAGAAAATTACAGATGATGCAAATATAGCCCATTTATGATTTACCAATTCATGATTTGCAAGAACTATATGGATACAATTACAAACATCAGATATGCTCCCTTCAAACAACTGGTTATGAACTTATGATACAGTTACAGTTTCCAGCTCAAAAGCTGCTCAGTTTCCAGCTCAAAAGCTGCTCAAGACCACAAGAATAAGAAAGAAAGAAAAAGTACCAAGTCTATTTTTTTTTCACCGGCAAATTTAACTACACTAATTATATACATATATACACCCATACCAACCTTATATATTCAATCTAAACCGACTTTGTCATGATTCGAACCCCAACCTTACCTTTGCTAATTTTTCTTCTTCTCTAATTAATGGATCTCTCCCAATGGGGCGAAATTCTACAATTAGTTACCTCGTGATTGTAAGTCTGGCGATCGCTTGATCTGGAGATTCAATGGTCCTGATTTTATTCTTGTTCTGATTCATTTTTCTAGGGTTCTTATTCATACGATATGGGGATTAGTATGAAAACTATGTCGTATTGAGATAAGGAAGTACTACGTATTTGCCACCCTGCTCCATTACTCTCTAGGCTTGTAATTTGGCATAGACTCGGTAGAACTGCTGCCCGGGGCATATGGGCGTCTGCACCTCCCTCCCCCCCCAAAAAATTAAAAATAAACTGTTTATAGGTAATATTTATAACTTTTTTAAGATTCCCTCACCCTCTAAAATCTAAAAAATTATTTTTTTAGGTAATATTTACTGTTTTTCAAATTTTAGATCCTCAAACTCTCGAAATAATTTTGTTATGCAAATACGAGTGCGGGTACGGGTTTTGCACCCGCTTAGCACCCAACCCGTAAATTACCCAACCCTCGAATCCAAACCCGAAAATTGACTCAAGTATGATGGTTAAACAAACTCAAACATTACCGGTAACCCGATTTCGAACCCGAAATTGATCTGAACAGTTCTACCCAAAATGACTCGAACCCACAGTAAACTACAATGATTCGAACAAAACATGACTCGAACCCGGACTAATCTACAAGCATCCGATCCGAAAATGGCTCGAAGGAGTTGTCCTATCCAACTCGAGATGGCATAAATTAATTTTTACACTAAATTTTTCGTTCCAAAATTAGACGATCTAAATTAAATCTAGCGAATTATGTTTGAAACTAAGTTAGTTAATTTTGAATGTGAAATGTAATGATAGTTTCCAAATTAATGGATTGACAATTTCTGGTGTTCTTATAAGGAGTCAACTTACCCCTAATTTTTGGAAGTTTACTTTCTAATTAGGATCATTGCAATCCGAAAAAAAGACCTCAATCAAAATTGACCCAACCCGAACTTGACCCGATTCGAAATGGCTTGAATTGACCTGAAGTACTCAAACCCAGTCGGGATCCGAACTACACGCAAACTGAACAACACCCATCCAATTCAAACCGGGTCGAACAACACCCCAAATAAAATACTAAAATTTGTACGAAATAGCAAACGTAGAAGCGTTAACTACTCCATCTACATATTTGATATCACAAGTAACAGCGAATTCAAGGGAAGGTACAATAGTGAAATTTGTATATGTGATCAGTTACAAAATTTGGCATGCATTATGTACTTATTTATGTTGGTTACCAAGATGATAATGCCAGAACAATAATTACTAATGCTAAAGCAATTGTGTATTTTTAAAAATGATGATTGACGAGTAGCTATGAAAGGATAATTGCTCTAATATTAGTAAATAGTGTTCGAACATTATCATCGGCCATTTATATTGCATGCTATATATACACTCTTTAGGTTAACATTACATACCTGCAAAGTTGGCATCAAGCACACTCTCCGCATTTCTAACATGTAGCTTCAATCGTGTCGTATAATTTGGATGCTCCTGGTAAAAGTCGGAAATCGCCATTCTGATGCACATATCCGCCATAGAACCAATTGGCGAGCTCGTGTCAAGAACTGCACCAATGTGGACTGAAAAGGTTCCATTATCAGCAGCATTACTGAGATTACTAAGGGAGAACATCAAGATATTAATGCAGGTTACAAGGAGCACGAATCGTGTCATGTTTAATATGTTTAATTACTACGTACATAGCTTATGAAAGAAAGAACAATGATGCTTTTATAGGCAGCATGTCCGAACTCCGAAACCCGAACTAGATGGACGAGGATATAATTATGCACAAGTGGGGGTTCGGAGTAAGAATGGGTTTAAGTTGACATCGACACTCGAAAGTCTTCCGTTCCTTCTTTTCTGAAACGGCAATGAGGTGACTCGAGAAAGTCTTTCATTCCTTAATAACTCCGATAATCTGGCAAGTTGTGTTAAGATTATCAGACGTGCCTGCAACTGATACGCGCAGCTTAGCAACATAGATAAACCTATAAACAAGTGGACTGTTAATTAAAGACTGGATAAAATTGGAAAGTTCTTCTGAAGAGAGAAGAGACACAGTTGACTAGCTATCCAATAAAAAGGCAGAGACGAAGATTGCTTCCAGAGGATATATATTTAAGATTGAAGGCCAGGTCTATTGCTTCCGAAGGATAATTAAGGTTGAAGGCCTGGTCTATTGCTTCCAAAAGGAAATTAAGATTAAAGAATTTCCGGCTTCATCGATTGGCCGGTCGATAACTAGTTAATCACAAAATTCGTAAATGGAAGTAAGTGTGGACCATATGCAATAATGAGTGATACTTTACAATACAAACCACACTAGAATATCTATCAAATTGAAATTATACTCGTGTGCGCTAATGCGTGAAGTTCTTCCGTCTGAAATGCTTTCATGAAGGAACCTCATTAGCATTCTACATATATAGCAGTTGTCTGAAAACCGCAAACTTCAACTGAATTGCCAATAGATTTGCTTTGTAGTTTTGTATTAGTATAAACGTCATGAACATCCACATAAAAAAAAAGAACAGCTTGTTCGCAACCATATTACCTGCCGTCTACAGGAATACTGAGAAACATTTCAACATTATATACTTCATAAGAACTTAATTTAAATATCTCTTAGTTACAGGAAAAGCAAGAATAAATACATGAGATCAAGTAACAGACGGGTTGATACTCGGTTAATGTTTACACTTATCGAAATTTATTAATCCAAGAATAATAATCGGAATTTTGAAGAGCAAAACAAAAAAAAGGACTGAGTTAAGGGCTTAACTTAGCTCCCTAACCAATGTCAAACACTTCGGAAATCATTTCAAATCACCCTTGTCGAGCTCTAATAATTATCACTTCTAGTTTTATCATAAGAGCATTAACGTATAATTAGATCGTGTTTAAAAATATATGAAAAGTTACTTTGAACAAAAATTGATAGATTAAATTAAATACACCGCTACGATAATCTAACAATGTATTTGTGTTTAGGTCGGTTTAGAAATGACCAAATGAGACTGGCTCTTTATACTTCTACTACTATGATGTCACGATTCCGGTCAATCTACGGAAACTCGGCTTAACAACACAGGGTACATATTTCACCCAGCCCAGTACAAATACAAAATTTCAAATCGACCCCTGGACTATTTGGTATTAACAATTCTGATCAACATTCATCCACCTCTGGACAAAGATGTCGGCGGTTGGGTCGTTGATGCTGATGATGAGCGGTACTCTCGTCTACTACCACTGTGCTTACCGGAACGCCAGCGCCGTATCTCTCATCGCCGACGTACTCATCGTGCTCCTCTGCTCCCTCGCGATCCTCGGTCTCCTCTTCCGCCACATGAACGTCGCTGTACCGGTTGATCCGCTCCAGTGGCAGATCTCTCAGGACGCCGCAACCTCTCTCTTCGCCTGCCTCGCTAACACTCTCGGCGCCGCCGAGTCTGTCCTCCGTGTCGCCGCAACTGCTCACGATAAACGCCTCTTTATCAAGGTTTCGTCAATTGCATACTCAATTGAGGTTTGATTTTGCATTTCTTACTGTACTGATGGTGGATTTTGGATTTTGGTTGGATTGAATAGGTGGTGACGTGTCTTTATGTGCTTTCGGTGATTGGAAGGGCGATCTCAGGTGTCACCGTTGCCTATATTGGTGAGTATATGCTCCATTTCTCTGATTTAACAATTTTGCTTTTCAGCTATGCTGTTCATTGATCCTACATTAGCATTATTGTCCATGAAGAGTTGCTTGTAAGCTGTAACATATTCAAATGGCATGTTTTGAGAAAGTTACTGGTGTAAAGCTAATTGCTGGTTTTTCCCCCTTTTGTTAATGGCTTGCTGGTGTTTGATCTATGTCGTCTATTTTGTTCCGAACAATGGAAAGTTCTGATGATGTAGACCAAGAAACTATGTATTATGAGTACGATTAGCTTTTCCTTTCGTGCAAGTGATCGTTGTAAGATTAGTTCACCAGCAATCCTAATTCAATTGACCTTCGGTACAGCGGTTTGCCTTTTTTCACCCCCTATGGACTAATGTTTCGATAAGTCAGATATTCTTGTGGCATTATGCTTGAAGCCACTTGGCCTTTCCTCATTATAATCAGATTGCTCTTCCGGGGAATATAACGTGGTGGGACTACAAAGTACAAACCTGTATTTCTGTGTGCTTATCTATGTTTTACCAAAATTCGGTTACTGACTGAGATTTGAGTTGGGATTTCCTCTCTTCATGTATCCCACTTCGACAGGATCTTTGATCGGATCTGGGGTGTAGTGGCACATACTCTAGGGACACGTTGAATTTTAACAAAACCTTTTTCTACTTGTCCTGGAACTCTCTGTATTAAGTGACATGTTTTGCTGCTATCCCTTTAATGGTTTCTTTAGTTTGCAGGCTCTCGATTTTTATATGCTCCTTGAAAAGAATTTAGTATTTCTTTGCCTTGTGTAAAGGATGAGTAGGTAGTAAAAATCAACATCACATGCATCGAATAGCAATAGTAACTCTTTAAGTTATCAATCATCTCTTGCTCATTATTGATCTGATTAAGTGGTTATTTCTGATGCAGGATTATGCTTGTTTTGCATCTATATGATAGTCGATAACTCTCAGTCAAACAACACGTATTGGGCAAAGTTTTCTGGTAGAAGAGATTCTACAAATTCTCTTCAAGACAGTGCATAGATATTGTCCTTGTGCAGTGATTTGTTTCTCCCAACGCATTTAGTCTTCTGCTAATCTACGAAACTAACTGCAGCTGCTGTTCATCGTGTCCTGTATCCCGGTGACACTCATGTATCATGTGTATTTGCCTTAACTAAATAATTCTTGTTGTAGAGTATACATTATAAACAAAGGGTTACTTGTGTAACTATGCTATCTATGCTGCCATTCAACGCATTTTACGCATACCTTAAGCGCCCGTTTGGTAGCCTCATTAGGCTGTATTAATTTTCCGGAGAACAAATAAGGCTGCGTTTGATTGAGAGAATGGGAGGGTTGGATAGCTGCTTAGGAAATTCCGGACCCAAGCCAAACAGCGAAAGAGATGTCGACACGTGTAAATGGGCTTATTTGATACCCTTTGTGCCTGTACTAAAAAAAAAATTTAGTCCCACTTCGGACCTGGACTTAAATTAACAACGATAACTTGGCTCCATTTTAGTCCCGTTTACACGTCACACTTACGTCCACCTTACGCATTCAATCGAGAAGGAGGAGTTAACGGGAAACGAAGACAGAAACAAAGAACACGGCTAAGTTTCTCCTCCCGCTCCAAATCTCGTTTCCACGTCCGTCTGCAATTCCGACCAACGACCATCAACGTAAGTCAATCTCTACTCTTCTCCATCTCAGTGGTCCAATTACTCACCCCAATAGCAGTGTTTAAGCCTTGTCCCAAAAACTAGGGTTCGTCTCAACTTTCCAATTCTGTAAATCCGTCGACTAATCGAGCTTTTGTTTTTGATTTTTTGTGTTTCTGAACTACGAAGAGGTGACATTTGGTACCTGGAACAAGTTTGGAGTTGCTTTGCATACTCGTGATTTGCTGAAGGTTGTTTGAAAGGTAAAGTTTTCTAACAACTTTTAAGTAAAGCTTGTTTTGAGTTGGAATGGTATTGTTAATGTGCTGTTGATATGGTGTATGAATATTGGGAATGTGAGTGTAAGAGGCGGATTGTATTTTATTTTGCCCTAAATGCTGTGATCTGCTTCTAGGTTTGAAGTATAGAACCTGTGTTGTTTTTCTCCTAAAACTTGTAATGGTAATACGATGTTCATTTAATAAAGATGGTTTGGGTGGTCTGTTAGCTATGAAGTATGGGATGTGTTGTTTCTTTTTTGTATTCAACTGCAATGGTAATATATTAGAGATTCATTCAAACGAAGATGAATGTGTTGTTGGTTTATGAATACTCGGACTGTTTGTGTAAATTCAGCAATTTGTATCTTTTTGTTGCGATCTGCTACAATAGAAAGCTTCGGCAAGAGGCTTAACAGTTCAATGTTTTGTCTAACATATGAAAAGAAACTCTTTTCCAAGTATGAGGTACTACACTTTAGTCTATAGAAGAAGTATATTGTTGGACATAAGTATTGTACAGTTTATTTTTAGAGATGTGTATGATTGGGAAAGATTGTGTTTGTAGTAGACTAGTAGTATAAGTAAACAGAAGGTAATTTAACATCTTGATAACCTGAATCTTTGCTGTTTTGATGTGTTTAACAGAAGGTAAACTAGATGTTGCATATGAAATCATATTAAATGTTGTTTTGATGTGTTTACCCTTACTGAAACATTCAAATCACATAGTAAATTCATATCAACTATTTCTAAAATGGCAAAGAACTCTTTCTGTCTAACATGTAGATTGGAAAGTGAAGACAGAAATGGCATTTGCTTGGAGAGTGTGAACTACTGTGATGCAATGTTGTGATAACGCCTCATTGGTTATATGAAAAAATATATGATGGCAGATTGACTCGTGTTTTTCTCCTTTTCCCTCCATTCTTGCATTGCATATATGTAGTCCAGCTAAGATTCTACTGCTATTGTTATGCTTTCTTGATTTCTTTTAATTTGGTTTGGTTTCATCTGCAACTATGTCCCTCTTGGTTTGGTTTATTGCACAAGTTGAGAACGACTCGGTCCTGATGTTCTTTCGAGTGATGTGCACTGCACCGTCGGGTGTAGGTTTGAGTTAAGATTTGTGACGGTTCCTATTGCTTGTGTTTATTGTTAGGTGAAGGGATGGATTTGATAGAGAATTTCAGCGGGATTAGTTAAAGATTACACAGTTTTAATGATGATGATGCATGTCAACTCAAGCAGAAGTTGGAGTTAGTTTTGTTGATCCTAATGTGATGAAGCTAGTTTCTGCTGCTGATAAGTTCTGTGTAATTTGAGTACAATTTTTCAGGTTGGAGAGGAATACATACTTGTATCATTTTTTTCATCTTTATTATTGTAACATCTTTAGGCTTCAAGGTATGAGTATTTTTTTGGCGATTTCTGCAGAATATACTCCCAGATTCAATGAATTTGACTAAGCGAAAGATGGAAGTGGATCGAGTGTGTGCTGTGTGTAAAGAGGCAGAGGAGGAACCTCTCCATACTTTCAAAACTTGCCCATTTGCAAGATTAGTATGGGCAGTGTCTAATCTGCCTATAATGGTAAACATCAACCAACAGGGGAGTGTGAAGGAATGGATTACCTTGTTGCGAAAGAAAATGTACAATAAACAAATGAGTCTCTTTGCTTGTGTTTTGTGGTGTATTTGGCACAATAGAAATAAAATACATCATGGAGAGACAGGCACAGACGCTCAGGAGCTTGTGAGGTTTGCTAGAGAGTATGTACAGCGCTTTGAGGAATCGAAAAAGCAACTCCAGATTCCGAGAGCTCTGGATTCAGAAGAAAGATGGAAGGCACCTTGTGACGGGTTTATTAAAATTAATTTCGACGCTGCGCTTTTTGCTGAATCGCAGTCGGCTGGGATAGGACTTGTTGCGAGGGACAGTAGCGGCAAGGTACTAGCCTGGAAGCAGATACGGTGCGCTAATATTACGAATCCAAGCATCGCAGAGGCAACTGCAGCGCTGTTAGCTGTGGATTTGGCTCGAGGAAGAAGATGGACAAGAGTAATATTTGAAGGGGACAATGTTTCAGTAATTAAGGCAATCACCTCAATTGAAAAATGCCTCTCTTTGTTTGGTAGTTTAGTAGAAGCTGTCAAGTATAAGGCTAGGGACTTTGAGTTTTGTCATTTTGTTCATGTGTTTAGATCAGGGAATACTTTGGCTCATGATCTAGCCAAAAGTAGTATTGAAGATGTTGAGTACTTTGCAGATACACAAGATTAGCACATGCTCTGCTATTCTGATGTTTCTGTGCTGTGTATTTTTCTAGGCCTTGGCCTGTGATTAATGAAAGTTTCTTTCACCTCAAAAAAAAAAAAATATATAAAGTTTTTGTTTTAGGATTGAAAGATTAGAATGGTACGGATTAAAATGGAAAGTAAGAAGATAAAAATGGAATTGAGGGAGTATCATGATGGAGCAGATATTCAGGCTTCATATGCTGTTCTTGTTCTGGTTTATTTGTAATTCTAAAACCACACTTATTTTTTAGTCTTCTTCTTTTAACCATGATTTAGGCCTGGTAATTTTCTCATAATGTTGCCACCAACTGGTAGTGGTCTAAACTGGTAATGTTATCATCCCTAAAAAAATAGATATAAGCTCGTTCAATCTATATATTGTGGGGTAAATAAGACAATTTATATAAATGAAGAAGATAACAAAAGAAAAGTGTTTGGAACCAATCAGCATGTGTAATTGGACAAAACACAACTATGTGTCCAACATTTTGGACTACCAAGCAAGAAAAAAATGGTCAAAGTGTAGTTGGACATACACAACTAATGAAACGGGCCTGAGATGTGTCCATTTTAATGGTTGACCGTTTTCTCCAAACACATCTAACCAATCAGGCCCCAAGTTGAACACATGTCAATCATCTATGAAGTGGGTGAGGAGATGGTGTATCGTTGAGGTGAGAGGATCCGGAGCCTTCAAGTTTACTTCAATACAACAAATCAAAATAACATCCTGTCCAATTCACATGAAAAAATCACCATAAATAAAACATTCAACCATAAAAAATCAGCTCAATCCAGCCACCGCATCCTACAACACACCAATTCAAAGTTTAACATTCAATCAAACAAATCCAGACAATATCCTATCCAATTCACATGAAATCACCATATATAGAACATTCAACCACAAAAAAACCAGCTCAATCCAGCGACCGAATCCTAAAACACACCAATTCACCACCCAAGCATGCACTTCCATCAATCACAATACAAAACGCAAGATCTACAATCAGGAAGACGCTACCACAAACCAATTAGCTCAGATCCAGAACAAACACGTAAACAACAATCAAATTAACATCCAATCCAGCGGAACAGCATTCACCGCGGACTCCGATTCAGTTGGTGCAAGGCGGGAACCAATTTTCAGCCAAACAATCTAACACGATAGCCGGCAAAAGGTAAGTTCCCGACCTGCACCAAGCGAATTAGAGGCCGCTGCAACAGAATCAGCACAGGGTGTGTGCAGAGATAAGGATAGTAGAGAGAGAAAGGATAGATCTGAGAGAGAAAGGGGAAATCTAGAGAGAGAGTAGCGTGTGTAG
This sequence comes from Plantago coronopus, assembly GCA_036897195.1. NCBI lineage: Eukaryota > Viridiplantae > Streptophyta > Magnoliopsida > Lamiales > Plantaginaceae > Plantago > Plantago coronopus. Next base: position 31,222 of record JAYMSL010000134.1, read on the forward strand.
GAGGTATTACTCAAAGTGTGAAAGAAAACAGAGATGAAGGCTAGGCTGCTGCTCAAGCTACCAGGGTTTTCGTTTCTTTGAAACTGTGTTTGTGTTTGTGTGTCTCATTTTAGGCTCAGGATGCTCGAATTTATAGCTGAAACGGACGCGCTAGATGCTGCCACGTGTACGTTTAACCGACGGCAGGTGAAACATTAAAGACAGATTTTTTCTTTCTTTCTTTTCTTTTTTATTATCCGGGAAATATTGCTGATTTTTTGTTATTCGGGAAATATTGCTGATTTTTTGTTCTTTTTTCCCCTTTTTCTTTGGTATGTTCACACGTAACGGCGTTTTGAGTTACAAGGGCAAGATGGACAGATTATTAAATATGTAATGGATTCTTAGAAATGTATTTGTAATGGATTAATTCCCATGGTTTTAGACTTTTACTAGGGATTAGGGTTATGATAGAGAATTGAAATTGCCTGAATTATTGAAAAAGGATATTTTGTGTCAAAGTAATTAGTAATAACGTAACGTTTAAATAATAAGAAAAGTACATGTGTAGATTTCATAAAGCTATGGATGAAGTCGTTTGAAAGAAGATACCGATAAAGATTCATATATATGGATAAGTTTTATTACGGAACGGAACTGACAGAGTCACGACAAAAGAACGCGGAATCTTACAAGCGGTTAAAATAAGATTCGACGAATAACTTCTTGGTAAAGCAATTGAGTTACGACATAAAGATGCAACGTTGTCAACGGGTAAAATATAAAGATTCGACGAAAACTTTCTTGGCCTTCGAGTAGCGACATACATATGTGGGACCTTACAAGCAGTTGAAATCATAATTTCTTTGTAAATTGAATAACGACTACCTAATTTTGTAGATTGAGTAACGACTACATGTACATGATAATCCCTTAATATGCCCAATGCAACTGTAATTATTTATCAATTTAATTTATTCTACAATTACTTGACGTTCTCTTAACTGAAATATGTAGAGTGTTTTGTTTGATTGAATTTTTATAATCGAGTTATTTCTGAAAATCCATCCTAATTACATAAGCATGTTAATATTTTTCACAAAATCTTTTGTTAAATCGTTTATAATTAAAATACTATGTGTTGTAAACTAAAGCATTTAATATTTTATATCAATAGGAGTCTTTTGAATTACAACATAAAATATGTCTAACTATATTTTATAATGGCATTATTCAATCTCTTCCGGCTTGTATTGAAGGTTCTTATTTGACAGGAACTTGTAATGGACAAGTACTAAACACCACCATCTCCCATTGCTCATAGTGGTTGATTTGGTTGACCCATATGCGAAACACTTTTGTAATCAACTAGCTACTCCATGTACTGTGCTCAGACGGTTACATCAACATCTCTGGTTATGGTTCAGGGCCCGAGGACATCAACATGAGAGGATATCTTTATATGATTGGGTTTCTCACCCGCTTCTTTGTATTCGCTAGGCTTGTTCTTTCAGATTTGTCGTGCATTTCTAATGCATGTGTACCTTACCTTTGATACTAACTAATAAATTTGTTGATTCCCAAAAAAAAAAAACAAAACAAAACTATACACGATTTTGAAAAAAAGTACTTACTCAATATTTTTTTATTTATTTATAATTGTAATAATATATAATGAGAAAGTCGTGAAAATAGTAAAAGTTCCAATCACTTTTACATACTTTGTCTTTTACAACATATCAACTAGCTTAACAACTAATTTGATCTCCGTTTAAAAAAAACAACTAATTTGATAAACACGGCTCTCGTCGCACAAATCTTTACCCAGTTTTCATTTTATTGGTACTCCACACATCATTTCCCAATATTATAAAAGGAAGCTACCACACACATTAAAAAAATTAATTTTACATAAATATTATTCCCCTATCCCTTTTAAAGGTTCATGTTTCCATTTTTTTACATATTTGATACTACTTTCACCAACAATAATAAATATATCAAAAAATGTAAAATACATCACTAAATTTTCAACCCATTAACAATTAATATATCTACTTTTCACATCGACTATTAATATTTTATTTGAAATTAATTTCTCCATTGTTTTGTTGACCAAAAGTCAAACGAAAACTCATGAGAGGGCGAGGGAAGTACAACTTTATTACCACACATTACCAAAAATCAATCTACTACCATTAATTTTTAATTTACTTCATTCGTTAAATGTATTTTCTTAAACTGTGTGATAACCTACCAGTCAAAGTTTTGTGGAACGGATGGAGTTATTTTATTTTATTTTATTTTAAACAGGAAATCTAATAACTACTCCTACACTACTCTTAAACCACACCTTTTTAACTCGAAATACTTCTCCTAAATAAATTTTTAACTCAATGTACGTTTACACATCAACTTTATAACTACATGACAACTAAGTGCAACTTTGCCGTTTAAAAAAAAAAATCTCCATGACTAAACCACATTATGAGTCCGCCAAGGTTTAAAACCCCGACTTCTTCTATGTTGTTTCAGTCCTGGGAGTCTGAACGAATGGAGTATTAGAGTATTTAGTGAGTGTTTGCCATTGTTTTTTAGAAAAAATTTTAACCTGCGTTTGCTTAAAGCGGTATAAAAGTTGTAGGTGTTTGCTAATTAAAAAAAAAAAGCAGCCTAGAGTGCTTTAAGCAAGAAAAAACAAGCCTTGGACTGTTTCTAAAAAAACAGCGGTTACCTGTTTTTTTTTTTTAGAGAAGCAAAAGCAGAAGTTGTGAAATAAAACACTACAATAGGTGTTTGCGAATTAAAAAAAAAGCAGCCTAGAGTGCTTTAAGCAAGAAAAAATAAGCCTTGGACTGTTTCTAAAAAAACAGCGGTTACCTGCTTTTTTTTAGAGAAGCAAAAGCAGAGGTTGTGAAATAAAACACTACAATTCTGCTTTTCTTTTTCCTGAAGCAGAAAAATGGTTTTTTTAAGCAATGACAAACACTACCTAAAAACACTTGATAAAAACATTTAGTGTTTGCCATTGCTTAATAAAAACACTTCTCTGCTTTTGGAAAAAAAAAAAAGCAGAAATGTAATGTTTTATTTCACAACTACCAGAAATTAACCAACCATTATTCAAACTTCAAATCTGCTTTTCTTCTTTTGCATTACATCACCAAAGAAAATACAAATGAAAACAAATTACAAAGCAAAAATCGTGTGTTGGATTATTTGTCGTTGTAGAGTTTAACGTTGGAATGTGACGATGGGCTGGAAATAAAGAAATAGAGAAAATGTTAAAATAATATTTATTACATATAATAAGTCCAGGAAAGGCTACCAAGTCATGCACGAGGCGTGAATAGTCAAAAAGATGGATCTAGTCATGCCTGTGTCATGCGGCATGGCAACGCCCGTTACTCCTTCCCAACTTTCACACACCTTTCTCGTTCATCTTCCTTGCTTTACTCGCCATATCACAATCCACTCCCTCAACTTTTCAACTCTCATTTTATCACCTCTGTTTTTTCCTCCAATCTCACCCCAACCCCAAACATACACAAACACACACTCACACACACCACACATGACACAACACCGATGGAAAATTATTGTCTAGACCAGGATCTACAATTAATGCGTAGACCTTATGGTTGAGAATTATCCACATATGTATGCAAGTGTGGGGTGTTGAAATTTTAGCTAACCAAGAGTAGTTTGTCCATAACTATATACGTCAACCAAATGGGGCCCCATGTGTTGGAAATGAAGTTTCTTCGAACGTGAATTTTCTACTAGAGTAGTAAAAGACACTTGAGTGATTACTACTAAAATTCCTTAAATGGTGAATTGAGTAATTGAAACTCGGAGTGTGTTGTTTGATGTAATAATTATGGAATACCAAAAGTTATTCCAGTAGTTTATGTGTAATAATATGCATATACATGTAAAATACTCTCTCCGCTCCGCAAAACATTACTTATTCGGGTTAGTACGTAATTTAAGAAAATGAAATTAAAGTAATGGAATAAATGAAAAAGTAAGTGATGGTAGGTTTTTTATGTGTGGTGATAAAGAATTAATGTTAATGTTAAAACTAATGTTACAGTATGTATGGTACATTCCTTATTTGGTAACGGGTAAAGTTTCTGTGACACAAAAAAGTGGGTAAAGTTTTTTTTTATGGTAGGGGGATGGAGTAAGAGATAATGTACATTTTTATAACACAATTTGTGTATATGTTTGTAAATTTAGTTGTCTTTTTTTAAATGTATGACATATATTTCTGTAAGTTAATTAGAGTTTAATATAAATTTATTAAACTAGAAATAAACTATTTTTTCTTATTTTACATTTTTCCATGGTTTGGCCTAAAAATAGAGGCCCATCATAGCGTCGGCTAGGCACAAGCCTTCGAAAACCCGGCCCAGCCCGACCGTGTCTTCCCTACATATGTTGTTCATGCTCATGATGCTTCAATTGCTTCTGATACATATTCAAAAGGGAAAATTACATAGGGATTCCCTGTTAGATACCCCTTTCTCATCTAAGTCATATTTAGTCAAACAATTACATGTCAGTACCTGTTTGTTCCAAACAATTACATATAGGTCTAATTTTACTATGAAACCAAACACTTCCTTAATATTTGTCCCAAGTTGCAATTGATAAAGTTTATTTTTATTTCATTTTCACCCTTACACTTTTTTTATTTTCTGAGACAAATTATAAAATTAAATAAAATGTTTCACAAATATTACATTCATCCCAAGCTTTAAAAATACTTTTTAAAAACTACATTTGTCAATGAAAAAAGTACACACAATAGTTATTTAACTTATTATTATCATTATATATTTATATCCATATTTTAAAAAATGTCATCAATGTAACATATTTATCACAAAATTTAAAAATATTTTCTAAATAACCTAATGAAAAATATAACAGTATATAAGATAACTATGAAATCCAACAAAAATACAAAATTATTATCATTAATTTCAAACTTAATA